>JASDQU010012525.1:106044-155822 GCA_032191745.1 Picea mariana
TTTGCTTAAAATGAATAAGAGTCATGTCATAAAGAGTACATAAAAAACTCCCATTCAAAGGGACCACATGCATTGCCGCCTTAAAATTTTGAAATTACTTTCAAATTAAGTTTGGATCCTCTCCTCTCCCAAAAACCTAAGAAAAACAATTTTCTGGTAACAATTGGTAAAGTCTCATGTCATAAAGAGCCCATAGAAAGCTCCACCCTCCGAAGGGACCATATGCATTGCCGCCTTAAAATTTCGAAATTACTTTCAAATTAAGTTTGGATCCACTCCTCTCCCAAAAACCCTAAGAAAAGCAATCGGTGCTCTATAGGGCGCCTTTATATAGCCCCAGCAATATAGACAACCCCGTGAAATCAGCTGGATACATCCCGAATAATAGGAAAGACGGCCTGAAGGTACAGGAGAAGCAAGGGAAGTGCTAAGGGCTATTTAATTCGGGAGCAAACGGAGAAACCTAAAAGTATGGCAGGTGAAGGAGCGCCTTGCGGAGCATGTAGAGCTCTGAGGAGAAAGTGTCTGGGGAATTGTTTATTCGCGCCTTATTTCAGCAGTGACGAAATAAGCATGGATCAATTTAGTGCCATACATGAGATCTTTGGACATAACCGCTTCGTTAAGCTGTTGCGGAAGCTTGCAGTGGATAAACGAAATGATGCCGTGGCTAGCATATTATATCAGGCACAGGCTCGGATCGACGATCGTGTTCATGGTTGCTCTTCCTATATTCTAGCTCTCCAGCAAGAGGTTTGTAAATAGCCATTATCCAGAAAAAATTTTAGGGCAAAAAGCTAATGTATGGATTTTAATATACATGTTCGGAGTATTATAATCTTCAATGCGTGAGAAGTCTGAAATAATTTCTTCCATTGCAGAATGAAAATTTGAGGCAGCAACTTGCCGTTAGCCATGCTGAACTCGCAGAACGTAGGAGCTTAGACGAAGCTTCACGAATTATTGATATTGTTGAGTATGCAAATGGCAAGCAATCTTCAATCTCCAATAACAAGAACTTTATGATTCCTGATGATGAACAGTATTCTTTTTTGATACCATCTTCAATCTCCAATAACAACAACTTGATACCATCTTCAATCTCCAATAACAACTTGATGATTCCTCACAATGAGCAGTATTCTTTTCTGGGAGACCTGCAACCGATCATATCCCAAGACGTTGCAGTTAATAATTACCAGCAGGCGGCCGGAGAATCTCCAACTTGCTTTCCTATGTGCATGCAGAGGGGGTGTATGAGCTGCGACATACGCAACCATTCTACGGTGAAACAAATGGACACGGAAATGGAAATGGGTAGCTTCCACTTCGGCCAGGACTTTTGGACATCAACTGAGCAGGGGGGGTCTAACTTTGTCCTTAACCCTTCTGGAGAGTTCGGTAAGGACAGATGGAAATCAACTCAACAGAGGCACTCTAACATTATCATTAACCCTCCTGGAGAATGCGTACAGTCTAAGCCCTGGTTTCTGTCCTTCTAAGAAGTACATAACCTTACTGTCCTAGAATGTTGAAAACGATATCAGCAACACTAGATAAGTTCCAGTCCCGCGCAATTTTGGCTCTCTTGGACAACATGGGAAATTAGGGTTAGATTATATGGCATGATACTCTACCGATTAATTTTTATTACTGTTATATGTAATTGTTGGCAAAGGGTTACAATAATGTCAAATTTTCATTAGAGTGTTTGTAGCTTAATAACGTCCAATTTTGATTAGAGTATTTACAAGCATAAATTATGGCTAGTGAGTGTTCCAGTGTTCCGTGCATAAATTAAGGTTAGTTAAAAAGGTTTGTGAGAATCACAGTATAAATTAAGGTTACTTAGAAAGTTTAGTGATAATCTCAACATAAATCAAGGCTAGCTAGAAAGGTTAGTCACAATCCCACAATAAATTAATGTTAGTTAGAAAGGTTAGTAAGAGTTAGCCTAATTAAAATTAGTTGCATATGATTTGTAGCAACTTCCATATTTGCATAAATCTAAAGTCTATACATGAATGCATTACTTGTTCAATAAGATGAGCAAGAAGGAATGATAAAGACGAATCTCAAACATTGAGTTGTTTGATGTTTTCCTTCAATCTTTGTATTGTTTTTTGTTTTTAATGACTTTAACTATGTCCTCATAATTCTACATTTGATATCACAACATGTTATAGATAGCAAGATAAAATTTGTTTGTAAAGCTTGTGCATATTGAAGAACATGTTATAGCAAGCAAGATTAAATTTGTTTGTCATGTTTGTGTAGATTGAAGATGTTGGGAGGAGTGCTAAAAAATTTGATGAAATGGCCAACAACAAAATTGGTTTTAATATTTATCAGCCTCAAATACCAATGTTTAAATGTCAGAATTATGGATTATGGAGCATTAAAATGAAAACTTGTTTCTTTTACAAAAATTGAGTGATTTTATGGAAAATGGTTATACAAAACCAAGAAATGTTCAAGATATTGTTGGTTTCACATGAGTCCAAAGATATGAATTAAGGGAAAATTGAAAAAATGACTCAAAAGATCTTTTATTCATCCAACAAGCAATGCATGATTTTATTTTTAGAAGACTTGTTATGACGAAAAAATCAAAGAAGTCATGGGATGTGCTACAACAAGATATTAGGGACATATAAGGTAAAAGTTGTTAAATTGCAATCTCAAATATAATTTCAACCCCTTTGCATTCATAATTGCAAGATTGTTTCACTAGAGTTATTGGAATATTGAATCAAATTATATCTTATGGATAATTGTTTTTTGTAGATAAAACATTTGATGATATTGTTGTCAATATTGAAGAGTGTAAATATTTAATTCATTTGTCTATGAATGAACTTATGGGATCTCTTCAATCTCACGAGAAAAGGATGAATTGATCTCTTGAAAAATATTTTGAGCAATATTTTCAAACAAAACCCAATATTTCTAGAGATAGTGTCTTGAAATTGATAATTTCTCTTCTGAAAAAATTATGAGAACTCTTGGACAAGGAAGAGGACAAGAAAATAAAGGAGCCGAAAAGTTTTTCATGCAAATAACAAAGAAAGAGATAAAAACAATAATGATGAGTTTTTTTGCAAATAACAAAGGAAGAGATAAAAACAATAATGATGGAGCTAAAAAATTGTAAAATACCAATTCCATTGTTTTATTGTAAATTATGTTGGCTATTACAAATGCAATTCTTGGAAAAAACAAAAGCAACAAGATAATTTTCCTAACGAAAAGGGACATGTGGGATTTTTATTTTGGCTTGTCTTTAGATAACAATATTTCTGAGATGAACTTAAAGGTAAATGAACAATAGTTGTAAAAAAAATAAAGGACAAATGTCTTTTTTGTTCATGGTTTACATAATTTGTTGAGACTCGGGAACCTTATTGAAAGGGAATATCTATTTTTTTTTAATAATATTCAATGCATCCTATATGATAAAGAAAATCATAATCATCTTATAGAAAAAAATAGTATCTTGCAAAATAAAATCTTTGCTTTCAAATTTTCTTATGAAGCAAATAGAGAGTTAAAAGATGGCTTTGATGATGAATCTTTTTCTATGGAACACGAGGCATGGAAATTTAAATATAAGAAGGAAATGTTCAAATGATTTCATCTTATTGATTGTGTTGATCAAGTTTTTGAAGAATGCATTCTCCACAAGAATCATAGAGACTCATTTTTCGTAGGAAAGTCTTGGAGAGCAACAAAACCATTGGAGCTAGTACATGAAAATATATGTGGCCCTGTGCAAATATTGTCACTCAAAAAATAAGTATATTTTGTTTCTTTTGTGGATGATTTGAATAGAAGAACATGAGTGTGTTTCATTAGAAAAATTATAATTCCCTTATTATTTTTCAACAATTTAAAGCTATTGTTTAGAAGCAAGGTGGTTATGCTTTAAAGAGATTACATGCATATAGAGGGGGGGAATTTAATGATAAAAAATTTGTTGATTATTGAAAAAATAATCACATATATAGGATTGACCAACATAATGGTGTGGTTGAAGGCTACACTAGAGAAATTGTTGGAAATGGCTAGGTGCATGATGAAAGGTAAAAGTCTTCCAAACTCTTTTTGGGCTAAAGCTATTGTTTCATTTATTTATTTTTTTAATATATGTTCAACAAGAAGTGTGGAAAATATGACTCCATAGCATTCTTAGAGTGGAGAAAAACCTGGTGTTGCTCATTTGAAAGTCTTTGGTTGTATTTCTTATGCTCATGTTCCTGCTAAACAAAGGAAAAAAACTAGATTATAAAAGTGTGAAATGTATTTTTATTGCTTAATGTGAGCAAAAAAATGCTTATATATTGTAGAATCCAAAAAATAAAATATTTTTGATTAGTTGTGATGTGTCTTTTGATGAAAAATAATAATAGTAGTGGAATCAAGGTGTGCAACAAGAAAATCCAAGAATTTTTTTTTTGTTTGTTTGTTAATTTGTGCAGGACCTGCTATTAACCTGTGGCTTGAGAAACCGCGACTCAGGGGCATCTAAGCCGTCGAAATCACCAGGGGATCGCACCCTTCCTGAGCCACACCAACCCTTAACATGGTTGGATTTTTTGTCCCCGCAGGTTTCGAACCGGTGACTTTAACATCACGGAGTGGCTTAACAACACACTCCGTCACCGACTGTCCTACACCTCAGGGACAAGAAAATCCAAGAATTATTATAAGTGAAGATGAATTATTTATTTCTACAAATCTATTGAGAAGTCCAAGTACTACTTAGACTACATCTAGTGCATGATATTCTTCAAATTGCTATATCCACTCCATCATATTATTCAACTCCTCTTTCAAGTCCAAGTTCTCCAAGAAAGGTAAAATATTTAGGTGAAATGTACATCGATATTCTAACCTTTCTTGGAGGACTTGGACAACAACCAACAACATAGTATATTGCAGCAACATTAGCAACATGTGAAGAAATTTGGTTGAAGAGAACTTTGATAGATCTAGAACAAGAACAACAATATGCCAAAATTATGTATTGTGATAACATATCTACAATTTCCATAAGTAAAAATTGAATGTTTAATTTTTATTATTGTAATATCTTATTGCAAGAAAATTGTTACAATATTGTCCACAAATTTTGATTAGAGTGTGCAGCATAATAATCTAATAAATTGCAACATAAATTGCAAAAACTTCCAGATTGGTATAAATCTAAAATCTATATATGAATGTATACAAAATAATAAATCAACTTCAGTAATTTCTAGAAACTTAGAGATTGGTATAAATCTAAAATCTATATATGAATGTATTAGTTGTTCAGTAAGAAGGAAGAATCTCAAGCATTGAGTTATTTGATGTTTTTCTTCAATACTTGTATTATTTGTTATGTTTAATGAATTCAATTTTCTCCTCATAATTCTACAATGTTTATTTAGTATAATTATTTTAAATACAAACATTTATCTGGCCTAATTTATAGAGGTTATAGTGACCCAAAGTGATGTCCCATTCTGAACTAGAACATACAATGAGGGGAAGGGGAAGGTGAACAAGGTTGGGCAAAACTATGATTGAGGAAATTTATTCACAATCATCCATTTAGTTTTAAAGTGGTTCTAAAGTATTTATCTCAAAGTTTCTTTGTAACAAACAAACATGGCCAAAGAGAGGAGGTTTATAGCATGGATATTTATCTATTAGTTAGATGGAAATAAAATATTTAGTTGACTCTTTCCATATAGAAAACTAATATGGGAGAGGAGATAATTTGATATTAACATCAATATAAGAAGTTAGTATTATTTATGAATTTTAGAAATATGAATTTTGATTTACCATAAAATTTATTTCATCAAAAATAATAAAGAAATATTTTTCTTATCAGTATCTCATATTTGTTCTTCTCTAATATTATCTATAATTTTTCACACTTTCATTAGGTTGAAAAGTTTTCATTCCACACAATTTTTGGAAAATGGAATTCTGATTTACAATGAAAACACTTTCATGTAATAGAATCGAATCAAAGATTAGTATCCATATTACTATTTAACACTCTTTATTCTCTATTATTTTCTTTTATCATAAGTGTGCATTCACTACATATTTATCTAAGTTTATGAATTATATAGTAATATGAACACTATGCAATCTCTTATATTTTTAATGATTAAGACTTTTTACTTTAAATATATAACCACCTTTTCATCAAATAGGGTGTTCTTTTCTTCAAGAAAAAAAGAAATTAATATTATGGACCAATTTTAATTTATGTTTAAAACATTGTAAATGATGGAAAATATTTTCACTTGTATTTTACAATTTATAAAGACAATAAATCTAATTTTCAAAACATTTGTAATAAAAGAGTTCTTCATAACTTTCTAAATTTAAAATGTTTACAATTTTTTTCTCAACTATTTAATCATGAAAATAATTTGGCCAATATAACTAACTAATTTAAAGTTCATTAATCCTATAAAAAAAATCATATTATTGTGTTTATTAACACTATTATATATATATATATATATATATATATATATATATATATATAATAAACTTATTAATTGAAAAATATATATATATTTAAATATTTAAACCAATTTTTTAATTATATTATGTTTTATTTTATTGTAAATTTAAAATTATATTTATAAATGCAGAAGGGTGGCCTATAACATGCATAAGTACTTCACCTATGAGGGATTCCATGTGAAATCATCTTTAGGTATCACCTTAATCTAAACATCACCTCAGACATCCCAAGTTGATAAGTATTCCTTTCTTTCTATGGAAGATCCTACAAAACATGGCCCCAAGTGTCCAAAAATCCCAACAAAAATGAGAGTCCCTCAAACACCATGAAATTATCAATCTTGTGGTGATTCATGCATTCCATCAGGTTGGTCGTGTATGGGAACTATTCAGAAAATACTCTCCACAAATTGTGGAAGGGCATACGGATCTGGAAACAACAACATCCAAACAAGACTTGGGGCCATCAGCTACAGAGGAAGGACTTTGAGGAACCCCGTGCGAAGAAAAGGAAAGTAGGCTACCTCGAAAACTAAAGTATTTTCCCTTAAATACAAGGGAGAAAATAATAAAAGCAATTATTCCTAGAAAAAATATGGTGTTGTCCTCATCCATACTTTCCATTGGTGATGAAACAAAAGAATCAATCGAAAGGGTTGATTCAAGAGCACAACAAGAAGAGACACTTGCTTTCATGCAAGAAACAAGAGAGGAGCTTGGAATAACAAAGGAATTAGGTACAATGGAGAAAGAACGCTCTGCTTCCACACAAGAACCAATAAGGGAGGAAGATTCAATTGAGAGAAGAGATTTCATTGAAGAAGTAGTGGGGAGGTTGCATTCCATAAGTCAAGAAAGAAGGAGTCATACTAAATTTAGGGTTGAGAATTGTACTACAATTCAGTCTGAGAAATGGACATCATTGCAACATAAAATAAAAGATAAAATCATGTTCAAATTAAGATATATTAATTACATGATGAAAAATAAAATAAAAAAGATGAGGGAAAGAATACAAGAGGCACCAACAAGTATATACTACTTATCACAAGTGGCTAAGATTAGTGAGTAGGTGTGTGGTAAATTACAAAAAGAATATGTCAGAGCTAAACATGAAGAATTAGTTGAGAAACTAGTGAAATTCATGGAAAATGAAACCCAAATTGAGGAGTCCATGAATAAGGAAGAAGAAACAAAAATAGAGGAAGTTGTACCCTCTCAATAACTAGATGTTGGGACTCGAACGGAGGAAATACCTCCTAAAAATATTAACCATGAAAATTACATAAATCTCTACAGAGGAAATCTAAATCCAAACACATATTGAAAGCTATTTCTAGTTGAGAGGTTGTAACATCTCTCAAATCAAATATTCTAGTAATTTTAAGTGATTGTGACTATTGAGTTATGACATTGGGAAAAAAATTGATTAACATTTTGATCACCATTGATAATTGAAGGTGAAAATTATTTATGTAAATAATATTTTAATTTTATTTTATTTAAAAATTAATGAGAAAAATTAATGAGAGAACCCAACTATGATAAGATAAATTCTTTATTCTATGGGAAAAGTTGAAAAGTGATAGCAGTCACCATGGTGAAAGTAAATGTTGTCCATGAGCAAAAGTGTAAACCTACACCCTAAGAGTGTGGGAGGTTAGGAAACAAGATAAAAAGAACTTAGGACAAGACTCCCAAGAGTTAGGGAGAAGGATAACTCTAAAAAGAAAGAAAATACCTAGGTACTCTATTAGACATTTTTGAGTACTTGTGGAGAGTTAGAGCTTGGAGGTTCTGAAAAAGAACCATGTTATGGAAATTACCTCTAGAAGGTTCTTGACATTTTCATTTTCTAGTGGAATAAAGTATTTGGATAGAGGTAGCAAGAGTTAGGAGTGTGTTATACCTTTTATAATTGATCTCTTAGAATTATTAACTCAAATATTTATAGTCTCAGATAAAATCATGTTCAAGGTAGTTGGATGCTAATCTTTATTCTCTCAATATCTTCTTAATAATAATAATAATAATAATAATAATAATAATAAATATTTGTGGAAGTAGAAATAATCATAGAATTCTTAGAAAAATCATTATTGTTAACATTTATAGAAGAAACCTAAATATAAAAATAGCTTAAATATTCATATTCCAATATTTTATTTTATTTTATTTGTGTTTAACATAGAAATAGACTAACAAAAATGATCATTGAATAGCTAATATAAACCTTTTTAAACAAATTAAATTTTCTTGAATAAAATTAATATGCATGTTATTTGTGGTTATAAACTATATTCTTTTTATTTTTTTTAATTATTAAAAATGAATTTATGAAACTGATAAATTTTCTTAAATAAAATTAATATGCATGTTATTTATGGCTATAAACTATATAATTTTTATTCTTTTTAATTATTAAAAATAAATTTATGAAACTTATGTGTATGTAACTAAATGAAAGATAACTTATGTATTAAAAACATTCTATAGCTACATAACATAGCCATCGTAACAAATAATTCACAGAGAAAATAAAAGAAATAAATAGAGGTAGAGAGTTAAAAAGAACAAAGTTATAAAGTAAATTAAAAAAAAAAAAGTCATAATTTAATAATTCAAATTAGAGCATACTTAAGGTTTAAATAGGTCGAAACCCTCAAAGGTAGGGCCAACTATTAACCCTACTGTTCTAAGTCTGATATAAAGGACTTCTAAATGGGTAAAACCCTGGAAAAGTACATTGAACCTTTTCTGACCATAATGACAGTCACCACGATGTGGGTTAATGGGAAAGAAAAACCTTAAAGAGACTGACTACATGACTGAGTCTGTAGTGAAACATGGATTACCTCTCATCTCTTTGAGGGCATGAGTACATAGGGTTGCAACCCTTAAACTCGGTCTAGCAACGCTTGATGGGAGGTCTTCCTTAGACACCGTGAGGAGTCTCTCTATCTATGTAACAGGAGATAGAGTTACCAAATAGAAACAGAAGACTAAATGATTAAGGCAACAAGCACTATTTAAAACGAAATTACCTGTAGTGCTTGAAGGAGTAACACCACGTAAGAGAGAGAACTCAACGATGATTTCATTAGCTTGAAACCAAAACATTTCAGAGAAAGTAAATGCAACCATGAGATTGAGGGTGACTAGCTTGTCTCTGTAGTGAGTTTAAATGTTGCAAGGGAAGCGAACCTCTTCTGTAGAAAAACCATGTGTTACCCTACAAAGAAAAAATAATATTCATATTGTTAATAATGTCAAACTCATAACCAGATTAAAATAATCTCAAGCATGATTTCCAATGGGAAATGACAGAACCGCCAGTACCGGAGAACTGTCGCCATGCAAGGAAACAAAAGAAAAAAATATACAAAGTAAATCCCATGTATCTTTGACATAGAAAAACGTAAGCACTATGCATAAAATGATCGCGGTGAGGTTCCAGGAGGTGAAGAAAGGAATGAGAGAAGGATTTGTTCACCAAGTTTTCCCAAAGGTATGATAACCACATGAGGCCAACAACGTATTGGTATTACCATTGCTTGCATTAAACACTACAGTACTGAGACTGCAGTGGATGTCGAACTCTACTTCAGTTGATGTCGACCTCTACATTTTCGTGAGGCCACTTTCCGTTAAGAAGAGGTAGACAGTAGTAGAGTAGGTATAACGTGGAGGGAACCTGGTAGGTGGATTGCACACCAACGTTTATGAACGAAGTCAATATTACTTATACGTTACTTAGGAAGGGCCTTTACCACATGTCGAAATTAATATGGGTATTATCACAGCCATGTTCATCACAGTTTGGAGAGTTATTGAGATTATACAAGGGCTTCGTGGGCCAGGTGAATATATTGGAGGTGGTCAAGAATAGAGGTTAGAGAGATTTGGAAATGGAGAGTTAGCTACTCTTGTAACCAAGTAGATTATTAACTTAGTATGAGTATTTTGTATATTTCATCAACACGGAAGATTGGTGAGAACAATTTATAAGTATGACCGACAAGCCTAGTCAATCTGCATAACAATATCATGTTTCCGTGTGTAAATATTGTGTTTGTCACTTCCATTTTGAATACTATAAGCTGGAAAGAGCCATGATGAAAGCTAGATGGAATTATTATAAGACCTTGGGAATTGGACAAAAACACACCAGTTAGGAGGAAAACGATACTAAAGTTGAATAACAAATTTAATTTAATTTCTACCTTAGAGATTGGGTGGACGCTTCAAGAAATTCCGTTGGCTTGAAACTTTTAACCTCGCAGGTGGAAAGAAAATGAATATACATTAAGAGTAGTAATGTTCACTTTCGCCCCAAGCCATAATAAAAACTATGGTAATGTTGAAATTATATTTAGAAGTATAGTTTTAGTTTCCAAACTATAAGAGTATTTAAAAAATAAAATTGGGGTGATGTTACAGTAGAGCTAGGTTTCAAATACTAGGATTTTATTGGCTCAAGCTATTTTAAAAAGAATTGTTGCATTAATAAATCATGCTATTATTGAAGAATTATTTAAAAAAAATATTATTTTAGCATAAAAATTTGTTATGCACTTATTAGAAACAACAAAAAACAACATAGTTGATGAAATTGGGAAAAAAAAATCAAAGTGGACCTGAAATGTATGTAGATTTTAATAATGAACAATTTCAAAAAAATTCATTAGAATTACTTGAAACCATGAGAGGTATAGAAACCACATTGCAGAGTATTAAAAAAGACAATGAAAAATTAGTAAAAGCAATTAAAGAGAAAGAGGAACTAAATGAAATCTTACTCAAGAATATGACTCACAATAAATAGAATAAGAATATAGGAAAGACCTCTAATAATGTTAAGAAGGAAGTCTCTATTTATGAATCTCATAATAAAAGGGAACACTTGGCGACTCAACAAAATAGCAATAATGTTTCTAAAGAAAACACCTTGCAAAAGAAAACACCTAGAAACAAAAAAAAAGGAAATGGCATACTCTTGAATTGACGAGTGAATTTAAAAAAATAAGACCACCAAATTCTGATGGGGTGACTAAAGAAGGAGAAAAATCTTGGTTCCTAAACATTGGGAAATATTTACATATTTATTATTACTCTGGAAACTTATATTTGTTGAATGGAAAAGTTATTATTTGGTGGCAGTAAACAAAGACAGTAAACAAAATTAGGAGTAACGAGCTCACTTGAAATATATTTAAGAAATACTTAAGGGAAAGGTATTTCTATGAGAAAGATAAGGAATTTCATGGCCTTAAACTAGGACATATGACCATCAAAGATTTTGTTAACAAATTTGTAAATCTGATGAGGTACATACCTTACCGTGGAGAAGAGAAATAAAATGTACAATGTTTTATGAGACTATAAGGATAAAATTGATTTCCTTAATGATAAGACCATGGAAGATGTAATAAGAAAAACTACATTTTGTTATACCCAGTTTAAACAAACGCATGAAAATACAAAAACATGGCAAGATAAGAACAAAAATAACAAGTTTTATACTAGAGAAAAATAATTTAAGTACACATGTCATGCATATCACATGCACCAGTTAAACATAGTAGACATAAACTTGATAGTGCATAATTTTCAGGAGGCACCTTGATTACATCGCATGGTGCAATCCCAAAATTAATGCGGCTTTGGATAATTGATAGGCTGATCATTAGTCTCCCATGGTAGAAATTGAAGGTACAATAAATAAAAAATATATATGAATAACGTAAAACATAATAAGTCCTCGTTATTAAAATTAGGCACTGGTATTAAATGGAAGGTAGTTGAATTGGTCAAATGATGTATGATAACAATGGATGAAATGCAAATGAGTGTGGATTCGAATATATTAACTTTAGGATCCTAAGAAATACTCATAGGAATGAATTGCTTTGAAAAGCATGCAGTTGTAGTGAATTGTAAAAACAAAATTTTTTATTCCTTAGATGAGATGGGACATAATATAACCATTAAGGAAATACCTTGTGGTAGAGTTTGCCTATAATAACAGTTTTTATAGCTCCATCAGAATGCCACCCTACGAAGATCTATATGGAAGGCCATGAAGAACGTCGTTGAGTTGAGAAAGGTTAGAAGACCGAGTAATAGTTGGGCTAGAATTGATTCAAGAGATGGAGGAACATATGATTCAGATTAGGCAGAGACTAAAGGAAGCACATGATAGACAGAAAAGTTATGCGGATGCACACATGATTGATCGAAGTTATAAAGTGGGAGATCAAGTTTTCATTCATATGAGGCCTAATAGGAGTACCATTTGGTTCGGGAAGGGGACAAAGTTGTCACCTCGATTTATAGGACCGTTCAAAATCCAAGAGAAAATTGGACCCGTTTCCTATCATCTCGTACTGCCACCCCACTTGCATAAAACTCATAATTTTTTTCATGTATCTGTTATTCATTATGTTGTTGATGAATCAGAGAAACTAAATTGGAAGGAATTGCACGTATGGGATGCGGGAACCCTCATGGTAGAACCGTTACGCATATTGGACCATAGAGTCCAACAACTCAGGAATTATCTGGTATACCAAGTTAAGGTCTAGTGGGACAAGTATAGTCCAGGATCTGCTACTTCTGAGGATGCCCAGAAATTACGAAGAGATTATCCCTCACTTTTTTTTATCACCTTGAGAATATGTTTATCGAAGTTTGGGTGTATGTAACACCACCTTTTGACTTAGGCAACTAGGATTACCTGAGGCCTCATTACCTTTATTTTCTGTTCACCGTGAAACTATTAATGATGCACTTGAATTTTTAAGACATAGAAACGTGTATGAATGTTTAAATGATATTTGAATGATGATGGATATGATGCGATCTATTATGTGAATGTAAATTTTATGAATGTTTAAATGTTATTTGGATGATGATGGATATGATGCAATATACTATGTGAATGACAATCCTATGAAAGTTTAAATGCTACTGAATGATGTTGGATATGATGCAATCTATTATGTAAACGATAATTCTATGAATGGGTAATGTTAATTGAATTATGGGATATTATGAGATAAATTTATAACTTGAAAAATTGGATGTTAAAGTTGTTGCTGAAGTGAAATTATGGTTCTATGCAATTACATGATGATAATGCATAGATATGTATGAGATTGTGTTACATACTAATCTGCAGGTCAATGGGCTATGAAATAGCCAAGAGATAATGGTAATGAAAGTGGATGTCAGGACCACCGACCGAGAAATAATATGGTATAAATCTTTGTATGTGAGATTATATTTGTTTGGATGCATTTCTATGATATGTGGACCAGTGTAGGATTTCAGGTGGTGAGACTGCCCAAAACTGAATAAACGATGACAAAACTCCCACCAACATGGTGCCACTGTATATTCCATTGTAGGGTGTGGACCCTAGTCCTATTAGGAGGGGTGGAGGCCTTTCTCACCATGTATCCTCTGAAACCTGGAGTCATGGGAGGACGGTGTTATTTCACGTTCTCCTAGACGTGTGATGATGGACGTGTGATGATGACTGTCATATGCCTACTGGGGAAGCTTGGTCAAGATAATGACACTTCCACTTACGGTTTCTATTTGGAGTTAGGTCAATATAGTTGAAGCTCCAAGATAGTCCAACAAAGGAAGGATAGGAATGGAAGATGGAATTAAGTTAGGGAGGAAGGATGAATAGAAATAGTTGAGAGTGTATGGAGATTCATCTTACGGTGTAATTTATTGTCTTTCCTTCTGAAAACAAAATGTGTGTATATGAAAATTCCTAATTACGTAACTAAATCACAATTGTCTAAATAAAATTGTTGAGCTAGATTATTGTAATTAAGTGAATTCACAAACATTTCATTGGTTTATTATCTTTTATAAAATGAATAGTCTTATTGATTGGATTGGATGCATACATAAATTACTTTAAGGGTGATAGTTATTGTTGTTAGTATATGCACAAGACTTGTATATACTAGCTACACATGCATTTCTTGTACATGTACACTAGTATGTATGAGTTTTCTTGGCTTACTTACTAATAATGTCAGTTATTTGATATGAATGTGTGAACCATGTGTCTTTTCCCTTGTATCATAAAATACCTTAACTTTGGGATGAGGTCTCCTGAAGGGTGGGTGTATGTAACAATGCTCAGTATTAATCAATTGTCATGGTTTAATTAATTGTTTAATGTATATTAGTTTAAATAATTAATTAATTAATTGTCCTCGTTAAATATTTGTTTAATCTTAATTGGTTTAATTAACTAATTAATGAATTTAATGATTAAATATATGTTTAATAAAATGTAGTTTAATAAATTATTAATTACTATTTTTTATCGAATGATGGAACCATTAAAGAGAAGGGGATAATGTGGTTGGCATTGAATGGAGGGATAAAGTGGGTGAGTCTTAATGAAAGGGAGAAGGCGGTGAATGAGGGAGGGGGGAAGGAGGATACGAGGAGGAAAAAAACCATTCGAGAGAGGACTTTTGGATTTTGGGGAGTGAGCATTATTTTGAGAGAGGAGAGGATTGAATTGCTACCTTGGGGGATAGAGTAGCTTGTTGGAGGATGGTTCTAGTTTTTTCTTCAGGAACTGGTTGGAGTTTGGTGGAATGAGACAAGGGGCACCTGTTGCTGGGATTTTTGGGCTGGGGGCAGGAATCCTTACGGTATCCTAGAGCTAGGGAACCGAAGAGACTCTGTTCCTAGTTGGCTAGGAGGTTAGTCTATTTTGGGTAAAGCATCAGGCAAAGTTGGAGAACAATCGTAACATGATATGTATTTTCATTATGATGCCTTGTTATGTGTTTTTTTATAATGTTGTTGAATATGTTGAATATGTGGTTTATTATGATGCTTCTCATAAATTTTAATTATGCTGAATAATGAATGGTTTAAAAATTAGGATGGAATTTCTCTATTTTAACTTAGCTTTTATAAGGATCTGTTGGAAGAGACCTTAAATCAGATCCTTGCCCAACAGTCATAATCATAATTTACGATTAACTAAATTCAAAATTTAAAATTACCATAAATGGCAACAATTTTTCAATTTCGAATTTACCAAAAATGGAAATAAATTCGTAAGCATTTTTAGACTTAAAAATAATTTATTTTTGGAGATGTTACATATGCCATTTCCTTTTTTTGTTTTTAAATGTTTTGTTTTGCAAGGTGTTTTCTTTAGAAACATTATTGTTATTATTGTCCAACCTTGATATTGGATAAAAAAATTCACCATAATTAGTGCTTGGTTGCTGTGAGAATTCTTTGGCAACAAATCTTTCTTTGTGTTTTTCAATCTGCCCCTTTTCATTGAGTTTAGTTTTTTAAACCCACTTGACACCAATACTTTTCTTGTGTCTCGGCAGTTCAACAAGATTGCATGTCTTGTTTTTCTCAATGGAGTCAATCTCTTGGTTCATGGCTTGAACCCAATGTGGCTCCCTAGCTGACTCTCCAAAAGATGTGGGTTGACATGAAATTAATGGAAAAATATTGTGTTGATCAATGTCATCCAACTGCTGATGGATTTCTTGCAAACTTTGAGTTCTTTGATTTGGAAGTTCAGAGGATGATTTTTTGTTGTAAGTAGAATTATCCTCAGAAATTTCATGTTATCCTTGTACCTGCAATCTTGTAACGGAAGAATGTTGTGTTTGATGTTCCGAATTCTCTGTGTCTTCAGGATGTGACATCAGTGGATCTTGACTATCGATTGGTTGATTTTCAGTCACGTTCGAGAATTGATTTTCCAGAAATTTTACATCTCTGCTGAGAATCAATTTCTTTGATATTGGATTGTTGAGCCTATAGGATTTTGATGTTTCATTATAGCCAATAAAGATACATTTTTCACTTCTATCATCCAGTTTCTTCCTTAATTCGGAAGGGATGTGAGCGTATGCTATGAATCCAAATGTCCTGAGATGTGAAACATTCATATTTATCCCACTCCATGCTTCTTGAGGGACCTTCATCATTAGACTGGTGGTTGGATATCTATTCAGAAGATAAACTGAGCATGCTTTTGCTTCAGCCCAAAATGTATCTGACAGACATTTCTCCTTGAGTAGGCTTCTTTCCATGTTCATTATTGTCTAATTTTTCCGTTCAGCCACTCCATTCCATTGGGGAGTATACCTAGTTGTAGTTTGCATGATTATGGCTTGTGATTTGCATAAATTTGCAAATTCTTCGGAGCTGTATTGTCCTCTTCCATCTAACCTGAGAGATTTTATATATTTTCCACTCTGTTTTTCATCTTCTGATTTGAGTTCTTTGAATTTTGCAAAAGTTTCAGACTTGTGTTTGAGGAAATTCATCCAGATTTTTCTGCTAAAGTCATTAATAAACATTAGAAAAATAAAAGCTACCACCTATTGACTCTGTTTCCATTGGTCCACATAGGTCACTCTGAACCATTTCTAGGTGTTGTTTGTCTTGAGTGGAGGACTATCGAAAACTAGTTCTCTTATGTTTTCCAAGTATGCAAGATTCACATGGGAAATTTTTCTCTTTGAAGACAGGTAGACATTTGACCATGGAGTGCTTATGTAGAAGACTTAGACTATGAAAGGGTAGGTTTCCAAATCTTGTATGCCAAACCATAGTTTCATTGGGGGTGGATGAACTTTGTGCATATGATTGGATCAAATTTGCAGTTCTGAGGGTCAAGGGAAATATTCTATTCCTGGTAATGTGGATTTCAAAAATCAATTTTGTATTGGGGGTTTTATCATATATCCTACATGGTTCTACTTCAAAAAGTACCTTATAGCCATGTTCAATTAGTTTTCCTACACTTAGCAGATTATGTGTCATATATGGAACATGATAGACATTGTGTATGCCTTTCTTTACATTTTGTTTAGTAAGAATAGGAACAATTCATTTTCCTTAAACATTGACTAAAGAATCATTTCCAAGTGTAATATCATATGGAATTGAAGAATCAATGCATGCGAGTAAATATTTTTTACCTATCATGTGGTTCTTGCATCCACTATCCACCAACTAGAGATCTTTATGTTGTTCTTCGGTCTTCAGGCATGAGAGAAACATACCATCTCAGGTTTATCCTTCATGATTTGAGACATGTGCTCTGCCTGAGAGTTGATCTGCTTGCTTCTTCCGACATTCATATTCATAGTGCCCAAACATTTTCCAGTAATAGCATTGTATGATTGATTTGTCATTTGATCTTCTCCCTCTACCTCTTTGAGGCCGTAAGTTATGATTATCGCTCTATTGTCTGGAACCTTGGAAATTATGATTCTGGTTCTCTTGTCTCTGACCTTCATTAGGTTGATGGTTACTTGGAATTCTCCCTCTTCCTTGATGACCTCGTCCTCTTCCCCTGCCTCTCCGTATGCTGAAGGGGAATTGATTCTTGAAGGCATTTTCTATTGACTCATCTTCAAGATGTGGTCTAGTCTTATGTATCAATAGGGAATCCATTAATTCATTTCTTGAAAAAATTGATAAATCCTTGGATTTAGGAATGGATGTAACAAACATTTTGAAATTCTTTGGTAGACTTCTAAGAACTTTCTCAACAATTCACTGATTAGGGATGGCTTCACGAGTCAATCGAATCCATTTACAATTCCCACGACTCTAGTCATAAAATGATAAATGTTTTCGGACTTTGTCATTTTTAAAGTCTCAAAATGCGTCCTCAAAGTCTGTAGTTTGACAGTTTTGACTCTCTCATTGCCTCGGTAAGTTGATTTAAGGATGTACCATGCCTGTTTTGAACAATTCCTATGAGTTTTGAGAAAATTG
Source organism: Picea mariana (assembly GCA_032191745.1). Classification (NCBI taxonomy): domain Eukaryota; kingdom Viridiplantae; phylum Streptophyta; class Pinopsida; order Pinales; family Pinaceae; genus Picea; species Picea mariana. Next base: position 124,387 of record JASDQU010012525.1, read on the forward strand.
AGTCATCCATGGAATTTTGAATCTAGAATTTGGCTTTATTCTCTTTTTTCATTTGTGTTGACTGAGCAATTATTTGTTGGTTGGTCATGGCACGAAGGTCTGCTAGATTTGATTCTACGCATCCAAGATCAATTAGATCATAGCACTCTTTTGTTTGCAAGAAGGATCTCATTCTAAGAGACCAAAACTCATAATTATTTCCAAGAAGAATCAATCCTTGAGTTGGTCCTAAATTTCTTGAGGTGGCCAGCTTTGAAGAGAAGAAAAAAAAAAAGACTTGCATGGTTACCTGTTTCCTACACGTAAAACCAGGTCTGCAAAGTTCTTCATATCAAAAACCATGAGGTAGACCACTTATTTAGCTTTTATCTAGCTGGAGCTGACTATCCGACCATGAGATATAGAGCTCTTAGATCTTCTCCTTAGCAACAGTATCAACTGTAGCCCTCTAATGGAGGAATCGAGCTTCCTACGCAACTAAGCACAAAGCGTGAGCCTCGCCTCCACGCAACCACGGGCTATGACTACACACCTACAAAAAAGGCACGTCGCAATTTCACATGTTGGGACCTTGCGAGTGAGCCATCCCTGACTCCCCCACTCCCAAAATGCCAAAATTTTGAATCTTTGAATCTGACGATCCCGATTATTCCATGATCTAATGGCCCAGAACACGTCGGAGTTTCGTGTATTAGGATTTTGCATATCGCGAGGTCAAAAGACTTTCCACCTCCGTTCTCCCGATTCCCAAAATGATGAAACTCTTCGTGGACTATCAGCGGTCTAGATCTGTCCTTGATCAATGATTGTAATATAATCATGGGATTTTGCATATCGCAAGGTCGAAAGACTTTCCACCTCCGTTCTCCTGATTCCCAAAATGATGAAACTCTTCGTGGACTATCAACGGTCTAGATCTGTCCTTGATCAATGATTCTAATATAATCATGATTTCACGTTTCACGAGTTCTCATGACTCAAACTTTGACTCCTTCGAGTCACAGTGAAACGTTGATCTATTTTAACCTGTCCTCTAACAATGGACGGTTATTTTCGCGATTTTTCACAACTCTTACCTCAAGATTTTTCGATTTGAAAATTAGTGAAGTGTTGTTCCAACGCTCTATCCAAACGTTCTCAATGATCAACAACCGACAATTGAGATCTTCTTCGAAAGCAACACTGCATCGTGTTCTCTCTAAACCCTCGCGAAGTACTGATCTGACGCATGTCTCCTTCTTATATCCAAGATCAAGATTTGTTTCATACTATGAAACTTTGGAAACCTTGTCTCCTTTGAAACCTTTTCCTAAAATCACTGAATATGTGAAGTTTCGAAAAAACTTTGGCACTTAAAGTCTATGCACCTTTTCTTGTTGCTCTTGCCTTGATCTGACGATTAAAACAGGCTCTCCTTTTTTGCATGCTCCTCGTCCTTTCTAATCTTGGTTAATGGATCAAATATTTTAGTAGGGCTGATCTTACAGATGCTGAGCTTGTCTTTTGTTGTATCTGCATAGACTTTCTTCTTAAGAAGGAATTTCATGAATCTTTCATGAATTCTTTTGAAATCTCATAGATCTTTAATTTATTTATTTTTATTCTCCTTCTGCAGGTCTCCCTCCACTTGTTGTGATGTTTTCAACGATCTTTTGAGCAGATTTTTGTCTCCATGCTCCTTTAGTTGACATCAAAGTGTTCTCCAAGATTTTTTAAAGGCTGTGTCCTTCTGCGACTGCTCTGCTTTTGCGCTTGTTGTCTACAACGATCTTTTGACCGAACTTCGGATTGTGAACTATTCTCCAAGATTTGTGAAGAATCTTGCTTCCGTGTGCTCTAGTAGATAGTCTAAGTTATGCTTAGGATCGGGCTGCTGTGTAGACTATGTAAAGAGGATTACGTGTGAAGCTCTGATACCATGACAAAATGAGAACCAGAAGATGTAATTTGGAAAACAAGAAAATCAACAAAGCCCAATAGTATTGAATATTGAGAATAAAGAATCTAAAATATGTAGAAAAAAGACAAAAGGATGAGCTAAATAGGCTCAAGCAAATAAAAGAACAATTCTGAAGCTGGCACTGTTGAGGTTACATATACATTTAACACAATCCACCTGCCAAGTTCCCTCCACGTTATACCTACTCTACTACTGTCTAGCTCTTCCTAACGGAAAGTGGCCTCAAGAAAATGTAGAGGTCGACATCAACTGCAGTAGAGTACGACATCCACTGCCGTCCCAGTACTGTAGTGCTTCATGCAAGCAATGGTAATACCAATACGTTGTTGGCCTCATCTGGTTTCGATACCTTTGTGAAAACTTGGTGAACAAATACTTCTCTCATTCCTTTCTTCACCTCCTGGAACCTCACCGCGATCATTTTATGCATTGTGCTTACGTTTTTCTATGTCAAAGATACCTGGGATTTACTTTGTATATTTTTTTCTTTCGTTTCCTTCCATGACGACAGTTCACCGGGACTGGCGGTTTTGTCATTTCCCATTGGAAATCATGCTTGAGCTTATTTTAATCTGGTTAGGAGTTTGAATATTATTAACAATATGAATATTATTTTTTCATTGCAGGGTAACACATGGTTGTTCTACAAAAGGGGTTCGCTTCCCTTGCAACATTTAAACTCATTACAGAGATAAGCTATTCACCCTCAATCTCATGGTTGCATTTACTTTCTCTTAAAGATTTTGGTTTCAAGCTAATGAAATCATCGTTGAGCTCTCTCTTTTACGTGGTGTTACTCCTTCAAGCACTACAGGTAATTTCTACAGGTAATTTCATTTTAAATAGTCGTTGATTCCTTAATCATTTAATATTCTGTTTCTATTTGGTAACTCTATCTCCTGTTACATAGAAAGAGAGAAACCTCATGGTGTCTAAGGAAGACCTCCCGTCAAGCGTTGCTAGACCGAGTTTAAGGGTTACAACCCTATGTACTCATTCCCTTAAAGAGATAAGAGGTAATCCATGTGTCACTACACATGGAGTCATGTAGTGAGTCTCTTGAAGGTTTCTCTTTACCATTCACCCACATCGTGGTGACTATCATTTTGGTCAGAAAAGGGTTCATTGTACTTTGCCAGGGTTTTACCCATTTACAAGTCCTTTATGTCAGACTTAGAACAATAGGGTTAATAGTTGGCCCTACCTTTGAGTTTTCGACCTATTTAAACCCTAAGTATGCTCTAATTATAATTATTAAATTATGACCCTTTTTTTAATTTAGTTTATAACTTTGTCCTTTTTAAGTGTCTATCTCTATTTAAATAAATCTATATAACTTCTTTTATTTTCTCTTTTTTAATTTAGTTTATAGCTTTGTCCTTTTTAAGTGTCTACCTCTATTTAAATAAATCTATATAACTTCTTTTATTTTCTCTTGGGATTATTTCTTACAATGGCTAAATTTTGTAGCTATAGAATGTTTCTAATACATAAGTTATTTTTCATTTAGTTACATACACATCAATTTCATAAATTTATTTCTAATAATTGAAAATAATAAAAAGAATATAGTTTATAGCCAGAAATAACAAGTAGATTAATTTTATTCAACAAAATTTAATTTGTTTAAAAAATTTACATTAGCTATTTAATGATCACTTTAAGGTTTACATTAGTTATTTAATGACTACTTTAAGATTTACATTAGCTATTTAAATAAAATAAAAAATATTGAAATATGAATATTTAAGCTATTTCTATGTTTAGGTTTCCTCTACAAATGTTATCAATAATAATTTTTCTAACTTCTAAGAATTCTACTTCCACAAAAATATATCTATCAATATATTATTAAGAATATATTGAGAGATAATAAAGATTAGCATCCAATTACCTTGAACATGATTTTACCATTATAATTCTAAGAGATAAATTAACAAAGGTATATAAGCATATGTTAACCACAATGTGAACAAAGCAGCCACACTCCTACCTCTTGTCACCTCTAGCCAAATACTTTATTCCATAGGAAAATGAAAATGTCAAGAACCTTCTAGAGCTAATTTCCATAACATGGTTCTTTCTGAGAACCAGCACAAGTACTCAAAAGCGTCCTCTTTACACCATACTTGTTTCTTCTCTCTTGTTTTACCAAGCAGAGAATAATAATAGACTACCGAGGTCTTTTCTTTCTTTTTCTAGTTATCCTTCTCCCTAACTCTTGGGAGTCTTGTCCTAATTTCTTTTTATCTTGTTTTCTAACCTCCAACACTCTTAGGGGGTATGTTTACACACATTTCCTCACGGACAACATTTTCTTTCAACATGGTGATTGCTATCACTTTTTCACTTTTCTCATGGAATAATGAATTTTTCTTATCATAGTTAGGTTCTCTCATTAATTTATCTCATTATTTTTTAAATAAAATAAAATTAAAATATTATTTACATAAATAATTTTCACCATTAATTATCTATGATGATCAAAATGTTAATCAATTTTTTTCCCAATGTCATAACTCAATAGTCACAATCACTTAAAATTACTTGAATATTTGATCGGAGGGATGTTACAATCTCTCAACTAGAAATCGCTTTCAATATGTGTTTGGATTTAAATTTCCTCTGTAGGAATTTATGTCCAAGTTTCATGGTTAATATTTTTAGGAGGTATTTCCTCCTTTGTTTGAATCCCAACATCTTGTTGTTGAGAGGCTACAAGTTCCTCTATTTTTGTTTCTTGTTCCTTAGTCATGGCCTCGTCAATTTGGGTTTCATTGTCCATGAATTTCACTAGTTTCTCAACTAATTTTTCATGTTTAGCTCTGACATATTCTTCTTGTAATTTATCAAAGACCTAGCTAATCTTAGCCACTTGAGATAACAAGCCTATACTTTTTGGTGCCTCTTGTATTCTTTCCCTAATATTTTTTATTTTATTTTTCATCCTCTAATTAATATATCTTAATTTGAACATGATTTTATCCTCTAATTAATATATCTTAATGTCCATTTCTCATCCCTGAATTGTAGTATAGTCTCATTCCTTCTTTATTGATTTATGGAATGCAGCCTCCCCACTAGTTCTTCAATAAAATCTCTTCTCTAAATTGAATCTTCCTCCCCTATTGGTTCTTGTGTGGAAGCATAGAGTTTTGTCTCCATTGTACCTAATTCCTCTATTATTCCAATTTCATCTCTTTTTTCTTGTGTGAAAGAAAGTGTCTCTTCTTTTTGTGCTCTTGACTCAACCCTTTCCGTTGGTTATTTTGTTTCATCACCAATGGAAAGTATGGATGAGAACAATACCATATTTTTCCTAGTAATAATTTTTTCTATTATTTTCTTCCTCTTATTTAAGGGAGGACAACTTACTTTTCGAGGTGGCCTAATTTCCTCCTCTTCGCATGGGATTCCTCAAAGTCCTTTCTCTATAGTTCAACATGCTGGCCCCAAGTCTTGTTTGGATGTTGTTGTTTCTAGATCCATAGTTCCTTCCACAATTTGTGGAGGGTAGTTTGTCAAGATTTCCCATACATGACCAACCTGATGGAATGCATGAATGACCACAATTTTAATAATTGCATGGTGGGTGAGGCCCTCTCATTTCCATTGGGATTTTTGGACACTTGGGGCCATGTTTTGTAGGATCTTCCATAGAAAGAAAGGAATACTTATCAACTTGGGATGTCTAAGGTGATGTATTATATTTAGGTGATACCTAAAGATGACATCACATGGCATCCATCACAGGTGATAGGCCACCCTTATGCATTTATATATATAATTTTAAATTTACAATAAAATAAAACATAATATAATTATAAATTTGGTTTAAATATTTAAACATATATATTTTTCAATTAATAAGTTTATTTTATATATATATATATATATATAGTAGTGTTAATAACACAATAATATGAATTTTTGTTTATAGGAGTAATCAACTTTAAATTAGTTAGTTTTATTGGTCAAATTATTTTCATGATTGAATAGTTGGGAAAAAAATTGAAAACATTTTAAATTTAGAAAGTTATGAAGAACTATTTTATTACAAATCTTTTGAAAATTAGATTTAATGTGTTTGTAAATTGTAAAATACAAGTGAAAACATTTTCCATCATTTACACTATTATAAACATAAATTAAAATTCATCCATAATGTTAATTGTTTTTTTTTAAGAAAATACCACCTTATTTGATGAAAAGGTGGTTATATATTTAAAGTGAAATGTCTTAATCATTAAAAGGATAAGAGATTGCATAGTGTTGATATTACTATGTAATTCATAAACTTAGATAAATAGATTATATCCTTCTTATGGCAAGGAGTCCCCATGATCTTGAAAACCAACTAAGAATCTTCAAGGAGTTTTGCTCCAATATGGGTATGATTGTTAATACTGATAAGACTAAGGTCATGATTATTAAATCCAATAAGATCCCTTATGATACCTGGGTATATGACAACAACAACTTGGAGGAAGTGAATTCATACAAATATCTTGGAATCGATATTCAGCACAAGCTTAATTGGAATTATAGCATTGAGAAAAGGATTATTGGGGGATAGAAAGCTTATTATGGGCTTGAAAACAATTGTAAATTAGCTGAACTTTGGAGTTGGGATAATAAGAAACTTCTCTTTGAGACTCTTGTTACACTTGTTATTCTTTATGGATGTGAAGTCTAGGGCTATAATATCTCTCGTGAATCCTGGAGAAAGATAGAGCAAATACAAAAGAATTTTATAACCTATAATCTCAAAATTAAAGGAAATACGGCCTATCCCATCCTCCTCATAGAAACAAACCTCTCCCCCATTGAGAGCATGGCTATGACGAGATACCTAATCTATAAGAACAAGTTAAACAACATGGAAGACAAGAGGCTACCTAAAACTACTTCCAAATCAAGTCATAACCACCATCTACTCAAGCGAGGATGGCATAAAGACTCCCGATCTTGGCCAAACTATTGGGGAATCATGGAAGAAACCATTTTGAAGAATAAATATACTATCAAAAAAAACATCAAACCAAAATTTAAAGAAAAAATGTGGTGTGATAAAGAGTTAGAGGAAAAAAGAAAATTAAGGTATTATAAAGATGTAATCAACCATAATATAGAAGATCAAAATTATCTATATGTTTTGCCAAGTGTAAAGAAAAAGATAAGCATTTCTAAGATAAGAACAAATTCTCATGAGCTCCATAGTGAAACTGGGCATTGGTCAATTCCTAGTACGCCATGGGATGAAAGAGTGTGTCACCTTTGTGACACTAAGAAGTTTGAAGATGAAAAGAGCTTTCTCTTAGATTATCTAGCCTATACTAATATTAGATCTCGTTTTCAAAATATTGATCACACTACCAACCTTCCTAACCTTTTAACTCAACAAAAGTATGGTGATCTTAGAAAGCTTCTCTTAATTCTTTTCGAGCACAGAAACAAAAATTCTAAAGAATCACAAGTAATCACTTACCCTCTTAAGGTCTGATAGACCAATTAGGTCTTAGTAGACGTTAATCATCATCATCATTAGATAATCAATGCACACTTATGATAAGCAAAAATAATAGAGAATAAAGAGTATCAAATAGTAATACGGATATTAATCCTTGATTTGATTCTACTAGATGAAAGATTTTTCATTGTAAATCAGAATTCCATTTTCCAAAAAATGTTTGCAATGAAAACTTCTCAACCTAATGAAAGTGTGAAATTTTATATGTAATATTAGAGAAGAAAAAGTATGAGATACTAATAAGAAAAATATTTCTTTATTCTTTTTGATGAAATAAATTTCATTGTAAATCAAAATTCATAAGGAATACTAACCTCTCATAAGGATGAAAATATCAAATTATCTCCTCTCCCATATTAGTTTCCTATAAGGAAAGAGTCAACTAAATATTTTCTTTCCATCAAGCTAATAGATAAGTATCCATACTATAAACCTCCTCTCTTTGGCCATGTTCCTTTGTTACAAAGAAACTTTGAGATAAATATTTTTTCGAGAACCGCTTTAAGACTAAATGGATGACTATGAATAAACTTCCTCGATCATAGTTTGGTCCAACCTTGTTCACCTTCCCCTTCCCCTCATTGTATGTTTTGGTTCTGAATGGGACATCACATTGGGTCACTATAACCTCTATCAAGTAAGCATGATAAATTTTTGTATTTAAAATAATTATACCAAGTAAACATTGTAGAATTATGATGAGAAAATTGAATTCATTAACATAACAAATAATACAAGTATTGAATAAAAACGTCAAATAAATCAATGCTTAAGATTCTTCCTTCTCATTGAACAACTAATACATTCATATATAGATTTTATATTTACAACAATCTGGAAGTTGTTGTAACGACCCCTTCATTATGACTACAAGCGAAGCATAAGTGCTATTTTTTTTTTTGAAGGCAAGATGGCGACGACAACAACAATTAACCACACAACTAACGATGAACACAAGCACACACTCCACACACTAGCACAAGAGAAACTGGGTGAAAATGACTACCTGCCTGACGGAATACGATCACGCCTACAAGCTAAGGGATAACATCCCTATCCTGACACAACCACACTGACCTTCACGGACAAAGGCTAGAACCTCAAGGCACGTGAACCAAACACCTGAAGGCATTCAACCCATGCACCAAAAGAAATCTTACAACACTCGAAATCATTCATACATAACGCACCGAATCTGACCAAGTTATCATTCTCCGCTATCCAATAAGGCACACCATGATCCCCTCATCAGGAATCATGTTGTCCCTAGGGATAGATGCGTCAATAAACATGGCACAACACATCCTATCTGGACTGAGGACTCTAGATAAATCCAATGTGCTAGGACCTGAATACCGATAAGAAAACCATGGACAAACCCAAACAACATGTCGATGAGACACTAGAGGACGACTACCAAGGAAGAAACAAGCCAATACATGACTTCGTCAACCCCCTAAACAATGTTAAATACCAATCTAATTTAATCATTACTTACAATCTAAAAGGGAAATTCTAAATTAATCCCAAGTTGTAATCTAACTAGAAATTGAGGCAAGTTGTCCAAACCAATACTACCATTCAAAAACGTTGTGAGGTAAAAGTAAAACTCAGGGGTAAGAACACTGAAGAAATTAGTTAATCATCTAGAAAATTCTAAATCGATTGTTGTCAATGCAGAATCCATTATCTAGCTGTCAAAGTACAGGAGGGATATCGCTACCCATCCCAAGAATGAAATCATTGCCCCAATGGATAGAACTATGTCATAATGATGTCAGTAAGCTGAGAGTTTGATGAAGGGATAAATTCAACGATGTTTGTTCAATGCATACAGTAACTTAGCTGATCAAAATTAATATAGTTGTCCAACACATTTTAGAATTTATCGTTATCTGAGTAAGTTATGGTTGCCAAATGAAAGCGAAAATCAGAGTTTAACTGGGACATATAGTTATAGTTCATTGTCTACTGAAGGAGTTACTCGAATACACATTGTTGTAGCTAACTCGCTATCATGAATTAACTATGGTAAAAAAATTCAGGAATACTAACCCACCACAGTTCACTACCTAAAATCAAGGCTACCTGTGACTAATCACTATTATATTCATTAAGCAAATAAAACCATACAAACCCAAATCGCAAAGGAATTGGTATACAAATTGCAGACGCAATGGGGTCAAGTAAGCTGAGTTTAATCATTGAGTTTATATCTTTCCATAATAAATTCGTTGAGTTTAAACATTCAAATAAATTCAATGACGTTATAACATTCAATAATTTAATCCGTTGAGTTTATATCCTTATAAAAACGCCCATAAGTATAATTCATCTTAATCAAATATACATTGGTAATCTAAACAATCTGAGTAGAATTAAAAATTCATTGTGCAAAATTCTGCCCCCAATCAAACGAAATGTAGACAAAGAAGTGGAAAATTGGCAGAAAAACAAATGAACAATAGACTTAGTCAAGACACAGATGTAGTTTGGCAATAGCAAAAGTGTAGTCTTATCTAGTGGTGAAAAAAGCAGTCTCAATCGTCTTCCAAGTAGAGTGCAGAGGTAAATAAAACCAATGAAAATCCAGCAAGATATAAAAATGCAGAGTCAAAAAAAAACTTCGCCATCAACCAATAAATTGCAGGGTTAATTAATCGCATCAAGGTGCAAGACAACACACTACCTCAAACAACTAATAGGGCTAGATGACTGGAAAAAACATCCTTCGCTCATCATCAACGCAGAGAAAAGCAGGGCATTTAAATCCATAGGTCTATTAAGACCGAAGTGACGACTGTAGATTAGGCTCCTGGCCGACTTCTCAGGCGTGGACTGATGAGTTAGGGACAAAGGAATAAAAATATAAACTCAAATTATCACAATCAATAAAACCATAGGATGGTCAAGATATGCAGGGATCGAAAGCTGAGGGAATCAATCAACAATGAGCTTAAGGCAATGGGGAAAATGAGTCATCAATTAAAATTCTAAGTCAATCATTTTAATTATCGAATTAAACATACAGACTAAGAGCATAAAGTATACTAATAATCTACCATGCATAAATAAAGGAAGCTTATCGTATCCCAAGTAGCCCGTTGTGAGTTGTTGTCCTGCGTGCTCCATGCAACTCCCACTTGCTGACTGATGAGACTTCACCGGTACCTCCCAGGAAATGCTATAGGTACTCTTATTCCCCCTTAGCCCCCCAAGCCACAATGGGCCATGCACTGTAACCAGAGAATTAGCTAGCTCCCAGCTCGCCTTACAAGTCCAAGCTACCACTCCTCACCATGTTGGGTGTCCCAACTCCCGCAAGCTAAGTTAGTCAAGTCTAAAATTTTGCAGCGTAACTTTAGGCATCACAGAAGAGATCCATAAACCTCCTCCTCCCTCCTTTATATAGATTTTCTAAGTCAATTACTTTCCAAAAATCCCTTTTAAGTCATTGCTCAAAATTTTTAATTCATAATAATCATCCCCATACAAGTGTCACCCATCCCCTTCATTGCACCATAAATTAATTTTCTTAATTAATTAATTACCCCTATTTCCCTCACCCACCTAAAATCATTCCTAGAATCGCTACTAGGTGTCCCCATATTCCCTTACAAGTTTTAATGACATTCCCCCTTATTAATTTACTAGTTCAATTAATTTATAAAGTTCTTAAATGCTATATACCTTACTAATGTAGACTTTCTACTTTTTCCTTGTGTTTCCCCTTTCTTTGTATGGTTCCTGCTTTTTCCTAGTTTCCTAATTATTTTAGATTTCCCTCTTTCCCTTTTCATTTAAAACTCAAATTGGCACGTGTAGAAAAATAACACTTTCCATTTTTCCTTTTTAGTTAATAAATTTTTAATTAACATATGAGACAAAACCATTATTTCCCCTTTTTCCCTTTTTAAATTTTATCCCACAAAAGTTTTTTTTTTATATAAATTAAATTAATTACTTACCCCCTTCTCGTCACATGATTAATGATGATTATCATTATTATTTATTTATTTTTTATTTTATTTTTATTTATTTATTTATAAATAGATAATTTTTTTATCATAAGTATCATTTAGACCTAGGCTTTATTTTCCTAAGCTCGGCGACATTTTATTAAGGGAATGTTTTAAATCTTCCTTATCACGTTAATCGCTCTAAGGACATCTAGGTTTACCCATTTACTAATTAACAATGTGACATGCCCTCTAGGATGCACTAGGTGCTCCAAGGGTGCCACTCGCCTCCTTTTGCTTCCCTTGCGTGACATGCCCTTCATGATGCACTACGTGCTCCAAGGGTTCCGCTCACCTCTTTTGCAATTTTTTGCATGACGTGCCCTTCAGGACACACTACGTGCTCCAAGGGTGCCACTTGCCTCTTGACTCACTTGGTAGACATAAAAAACTCATGGATTCAATACTCCACCAAGTGATCTTGTGGGAGACTAAGGGCCTCTAAGGAATAAGGCTTGTTCCTTATTGTGCACCCCTTAGAATCATCATGAGCGACTTTCATAGTCAGCCCTCATGGAATCGTGGGTCTTCTTGAACTAGGTAGACGTTAACCTACAGTTCGAGCCACGATGGGAGTGCTAGTAGGTTGTGAGAGGGTTGTTGTCCACACCTCTTGCTCAATGTCTCTGGTAATTGTGCATGACCCCTCTACTCCACATGTGAGTCTAGTTGGCAAGCTATCGTCATCCTGCATGATCAACGAATCATGTCAGAACATATCCATAATAATATCATCTAATCAGATGCACAAATGTCATATATATAACAATCAAACCCCAATAGTCTACTCCCTAACTCAATCTGGAGTCCAAGGGGTCGCATCGATGACTCTGCAACTGCGGGGTCCAAAATCTTGCACACTCAGGGAAAACCGAGTCAATAGCACCTGTCTATGTCAATGCAGCAAAATAACATGTCATGGATTCATAACGCCTCATAATCATAATCAAAATGTCTAAAAGTATAATAATATGGATTAGTTGCAAGAAAGTTTCCTGAAAGAATAGATTTGCTCAGTGCATGCAAGAGTGGGATGTTACATAGTCCCCCTCTTGGTATAATCTTTGTCCCAAAGTTGCACAGTATATAAGTGCCGAAATAATGTGTATCTACTATCACCATATCATAAGTCTATCTATCAAACAAAAATGGAAACTGTTGGTGCATATGATATGCATCCTCGCAGGTCATCGAGTGCAGACTATAATTGTCCCACTAGACCCAGACCTGATCTAGGGTTCGATGGCATAGCTATGGAATGCGATGGTCCAGGATGTGGATATGCTCATCCATGAGTGCCCTCTCGTTTGATACATGCAGGGAACTCATATCAATAACATATGTAGGATCACTAATATAATCTCTCAAACCAGATACGTGAAAAACATCATGCATATGCCTCAATGAATCAAGAAAGGCTAGTCGATAGGCCACGGGCCCCTTCCTCTCCAAAATATTGAAAGGTCCCATGAACCTAGGAGAGATTTTTTCTCCCTTTCCAAACTTGATCAAACTCTTATGCAGTTTTACTTGTAAGAAGACTAGATCATCAACTTCGTAACTATGGTCAACACGATGCGCATCAACATATCTCTTCTGTCGATCTTGCGCTTCTTTGATCCTTTAAACTCGAAAGGCACCATCTTAATGGTCCTTTGCTACCTGTTGTTATAAGCAAATTCTACCAGTAGCAAGAACTCTTCCCAACTCTTTTGTTTTTCCATCACGTACATGCACAACATGTCCTCAAAGGTTTGGTTCATTTGTTTGGTCCGCCTGTTAGTCTCCAGGTGATACACAATACTGAAGTTAAGTTGGGTTCCCAGGGCCTCTTGGAAACTAGTACAAAATCCTCTAGTAAACACCGATCCTTGATCAGATATAATCCTCTTAGGCACGCCATGCAGCCTCAAAATCTCATTGATGAAAACTCTATCTATGTCATGTGCCTAATACCTCATACGCACAGTAATCAAATGAGCACATTTTGTGAGAGTGTCGACTACTACAAAAATCGATCGTTACTCCTTGCCGTCAGTGGCAATCCAACAATTAAATCCATCAAAATAATCTCCAATTTTGAGTCTAGAATAGCGTGTGGCTATAGTAATCCTACTAGATGTCTATGTTCATCCTTTACCTGCTGACATTCTAGACATCTCGCCACACAGTTGACTATGTCTAGCTTCATTCCTTTCAAGAAGAATAAGGGTTTAAGGTCCACCCTCATATTCGTGACTCTCATATGATCCATGTATAATGCTCTACGAGCCTCGTTTAGGATCAAGCTCCTCAACTCATCTCTCAATGGTACGTAAATCCAATTTTTAAACCTCAATAATCCATCGTCGTCAAACGTAAATCCTTCAAGTCTTGTTAACGTCATTGTGTTTTGTTCGATAAAATCCTTGACCTCTTTCTACCAGACATCATTGTGCTATAAAGTTAGAATTCTTTCACATAGATTTCTCTAGAGAGGCAACACCGAAAAGATGCGTGGTCTCTGACTCAATGGATCTGCCACTTGGTTCATTGTTCCTTTTATGTAAGAAATCCTGAAATCATACTCGCTAAGAAATTCTAACCAACATCATTTTTGTCCGTTCAGGTCTCTTTGCATAAAGATGTGTTGTATTCCACAGTGGTTCATATTTAGTTCAAATTTTCATCCAACTGGATAGTGTATCCAAACCTTCAAGGCATATACAATGGATAACAACTCCAAATCGTGCGTCGCATAGTTCTCACCATGCCTTCTCAGTTTCCTTGAGATGTAAGTGATCAGTCGACCATCTTGCATCGAGACTCTACCTAAGACTTCCTTGGATGCGTCAGTGCATACGAAGAAGTCTGTGTCCATGTCAGGGACCCTTAGTATTGGTGTTGTTGTCAACAAATCCTTGAGCCTCCGAAATGCTTCAAGGCATTTCTCGACCCAAACAAAGTTCTTGTTCTTCTTGTGCAATTCTGTGATCATATTTGCTATCTTCAAAAATCCCTTGACGAACCGTCGATAGTATCCTGCTAAACCCATGAAGCTATGCATTTATGGGACATTCATTTGTGCAGGCCATTCCATAATAGCCTCAACCTTTTATGGATCCATGATGGTACCTTCACCGGAGATAACATGACCTAAGTAGTGAATCTTTGATTGATAAAAAGAGCATTTGGATAACTTCCCATACAATTTGTTCTCTCGTAGACACTCTAGTACCAAGCATAATTTATCATCATGCTCCTTCTTATCAAAATATCATCAATGAATACTTTGATGAACTTGTCCAAGTACTCGCGTAACACCTCATTCATCAAACTCATAAATACCCCAGGTGCATTTGTCAGTCCAAACGGTAAAACAATAAAATCTTAATGCACAAACATTCTCTTAAAGGAGGTCTTATGGATTTCATCCTCCTTAATCCATAACTATTGATATACTGATCACAAATTGATCTTTGAGAACATCGTCACACTCTTCATCTGATTGAACAAATCATCAATCCTTGGAAACAGATACTGATTCTTGATCATTTCCTTGTTCAATTCACGATAGTCAATGCAGAGCCTCTACGACGTATCCTTCTTTTGTATGAAAGTAATAGGCACACCCCATGGTGACAGACTTAAATGTATCATTCCCAGGTCCAACAATTCTTTCAGTTTCATTCTTGACTCCTGTAACTCCAGGGTCAACATCCAATAAGGCATTCTAGATATCGATTCAGTCCCCAGTTTCAGGTCTATGGTAAACTCCAATTCCCTCTCCGGTGACATTCCAGGTAACTCCTCCGAAAATATGTCTGCAAACTCTCTTACCACCAGAAGGTGTTCTAGACCTTCCACTACTCCCTTTTCATTTAACACAAGGATCGCATAAATATTACATCCCTTGTACATGATATTCCATGGCTGCAAGGAAGAGATGAACCTCAGTAAAACTCCCTAGTTGCTTCGTACAATCAAGTGTCTTTGTCCCTCATCATTGACCAAGATCAACCATTTTGTCTTTGTCGCCTCGTGTGATTCCAACCAGTCCATACCGATCACGATGTCATAATATCCTAATATCATGATGTATAGGTTGCCCCTGGTGAAAATCTCTCCGAGGTTAGGGGTACAACCCATAACCTTTCGTTGAACCTTCTGTTTATCTCCCGAATCCATCTCTATGAAGCTAAACTCATCTTGTTCGACTGCCTTTACCTTAATCCTATTTAGCACTGAACCAGAAATGAAACTCTTGGTAGCACCGACATATATCAAAATACTAAGGGTTTGTTCAGCGATGGTAGTTGATGTCTCGAGGACAGTCGACTAGTGCTTTGCGTGGCGGTTATTCACCACTGCATGAATTCGATGGGCCTTACCCAAATTTACCAAGGTAGTGGGTCTGGTTGATCTAGACGCTCTAGTCCTCTCCACTAGGAAGTCATGCTGGTAGTGTGTCTCCCCACACGTCCAACACCCCTTCTTCAGTACAGTAATCCAGGTACCCAAAGTAGAAGCTAACGATCCACCGACCTAGAATTATGGTTTGTTCTGTTGAACTTGCCTAAAATGTTGCTGCTGCGGTCGATGTTGATACTGATGTTGTGGTCTACGATAAGGTGTGTGTTGTTGAGGTGTCAGTCACTGAGGTGTAGTGAAAGTGGATCCCCTCTAGAAGCCACGATATCCTGGCGTATGTCTAGCTCATGTGTGATGTTGTTGTACACCAGAGGACACCTGTCTTACTCATCTCGCTGGAGTCCTACTCTGACCCCCACTGATAAGCTCCTCCTCTACTATGGGGGCCTCCTAGACAACATCATGCAACGTTTGAGGCATCATAATCCTAACCTTGGCATGTATTTTATCATTAAGGCCAAACATGACCCTGTTGACCTCACGTTTCTCAATATTAAGATGTAGAGAATACCAAAGAAGCTTCATAAAATAGGCATCATACTTGGGCACCATGTGACCGCCCTATCATAAGGCATTGAACTCATTGAGTTAACAAACAATTAATTCCTCTGATAGGTACCTCTCTAAAAATTGTTCCTCGAATAGTTCAAATGACATGTGTTTGACGACCATGTTTAGTTGTAGCAGGAGCGTCTTCCACTATAGAAGAGCGCTCCCCTTCAGTTAAAATATTGCTGTGTGGACCTTCATGTTGGAGGTATAGTCACGAAGTGAAAACCACATCGCCATATTCTCCAACCATGCCTCAACGACTGCGCCATCCGGGCACCAAATAACTAGGGAAATTTAGCCTTCTTGAGTTTGTGGTGGAAGCTACCAGTACGAGCTAGAGAGCACGATGGACCCTCAGGGGGTGCCAATGCCCTATCCTCCTCTTTCTCCAAATGGTTGATCAATGTCTCAGAAATCCACTCGAAAGACCTCATCATCCAAACCATGTCACCCACCACTATATGCTCCTTCCCGAAAACCTGTTCGTCTCCCTCGGGGTTGGACCCCTTAGGTGTGAATGTTGCTGGAGGCATCGCACGTCCTCCCCTAGGACCCCATCGCCTTTCTCCACGGTGTCCCTTAACCATGATTATCTGCACAAAACAATTCAACTTAATTAGAAACAATATAATTAAATATCATATCAACAAAAATTGTAGTGATCCCAAGTCACGAGTTGAGCCTTCTCTGATACCACATGTAACGACCCCTTCGTTATGACTACAAGCGAAGCAGAAGTGAAATTGGTTTTTTTTTTGAAGGCAATATGGTGATGAAAACAACATTTAGCCACACAATTGATAAAGAATGCAAACATGCAATCTAGGCAACAAGCTACTATGACTCCATGCCCTAGCACAAGAGAAATTGGTTGAAAATGACTACCCTCCTAACGCAACACGACCATGACTACAAGCTAAGGGACAACATCCCTATCCTGACACAATGACCTTGATGAACAAAGACTAGAACCTCAAGGCGCATGAACCAAATGCCTGAAGGTGTTCAACCCATGTGCCAAAAGAAAACTTACAACACTTGACAACACTCACACAGAATGGATCGACTCCGACAAAGTTCTCATTCACCACTATCCAATAGGGCATGCCATGATCTCCTCATCAAGAATCATGTCATCTCGAGGGATAGATGTGTTAATGACCTTGGCACAACACATCCTATCTAGATCGAGGACTCTAGATAAATCTGATGCGCTAGGAGCCGAATACCGATAAGAAAACGACGCCCAAATCCCAACAACAGGTTGACGAGACACTAGAGGATGTCTACCAGGGAGGACACAAGTCAATACATGAATTCATCAACCCCCCAAGCCTTTTATCAAGTCTAACTCGTCAATAATTAACATTTAAGTAACGTTAAGTACTGATCTAATTTAATCATTACTTACGATCTAAAAGGGCAATTCTAAATTAATCCCAAGTTGTAATCTAACTAGCAATTGACATCATATAAAAAACTTAACCGTATCAATGCAAACATCTACAATTAAATACTTATTAACACATTACATTACAACATGTGGTCCTTCTATACTAACCACAACAAAATGATAGTTGTCTATAAGATTAATAAGAATCTACTAAGAAGTGACAATGCCATTAAATCCATATACATTCAATGAGAAATTAGAGCCATAAACATTCAATGAGATTTGTTCCCATATGCATTTAATGAGATTTAATGACATATTCCTGGTCATAATAATGTCCTTCAGAGCCATTTCATGCAGTCGATGCCATTGTTAACGATATCCTACCACAAAATTATTACTGCTAAATAAAATAGAGGGAAGTTGTCCAAACCAATACTACCATTCATAAATGTTGTCCGGTAAAAGAAAAACTTAGGGGTAATAACACCAAAGAAGTTAGTTAGTCATCTAGAAAATGCTAAATCTATTGTCATCAATGTTGAATCCATTATCTAGTTGTCAAAATACAGGAGGGATATCCCTACCCATCCTAGGCATGAAATCATTGCCCCAATGGCTGGAACGATTTCATAACGGTGTGAGTAAGATGAGAGTTCGGCGAAGGGATAAATTCAACATTGTATGTTCAATGCATATAGTAACTTAGCTGATCAAAATTAATATACTTGTCCAACACATTCTAGAATTTATCATTGTCTAAGTAAGTTATAGTTTCCAAATGAAAACGAAAATCGGAGTTTAACAGGGAGATATAGTTATAGTTCATTGTATGCTGAAATATTTACTCCAATACACATCGATGTAGCTAACTCGCTATCACAAATTTACTATGGCAAAAATTTTAAGGATTACTGACCCACAACAGTTCGCTACCTAAAATCAAGGCTAACTTTGACTAATCGCTATCCAAGTTGTTAAGAAAATACAACCATAAAAACCCAAATCATAGAGGAATTGGTATTACAAAAATTATTTAGTTACATATCGCAAAGGTAATGGTATTACATCCATTACATGGTTACAATTGCATAGAATATGTTATTACAACAATTACATGGATACATATCGCAGAGGTAAGGGCATTACAACAATTACATGGTTAGAGTCGCATAGGTAAAGATATTACAACAATTGCATGGTTACATTCACAGAGGTAAAGGGTATTACAACAATTACATGGTTACAAATCACAGAGGTAATGGGTATTACAACAATTACATGGTTACAAATCACAGAGGTAATGGGGTCAAGTAAGATGAGTTTAATCGCTAAGTTTATAGCTTTCCATAATAAATTCACTAAGTTTAAGCATTCAAATAAATTCACTGAGGCTATAACTTTCAATAATTTAATCTGTTGAGTTTATATTCTTATAAAAATATCCAGAAGTATAATTCGTCTTAATCAAATATACATTGGCAATCTAAACAATCTAACCAAAATTAAAAATTCGCTGGGAAAAATTTCACCCCCAATCAAACGTAATGCAGTTGAAGAAATGGGAAATCGCTATGCAAACAAACAAACAACATAATTAATTAAGCAACAAATGCAGTCTAGCAATGGAAAAAAGACAATCTTAACTAGTGGTGAAAAATGCAGTCTCAATCATCTTCAAAGTAGAGTGCAGAGGTAAATAAAACCAGTGAAAATACAATAAGATATAAAAACACAGAGTTAAAAAAAACCTTCGCCATCAACCAATAAATTGTAGGGTTAATTAATCGCATCACGGCGCAAGACAACAAACTACCTCGAGCAACCAATAGGACTAGACAACTGGCAGGAACATCCTTTGCTCATCATCCACTCACATAAAAGAAGTGATTTTAGATCCATAGGTCTATTAACACTAAAGTGACGATCGTAGATCAGGCTCCTAGTCGACTCCCCAGGCATGGACTGATGAGTTAGGGACGAAAGAAAAAAAATATAAAGCTCAAATAATCACAATCATTAAAACCATAGGATGGTCAAGACATGTAGGGATCGAAAGCTAAGGGAATCAATCAACAACTAGCTTAAGGCTATGGGGAAAATCATTCATTAATTAAAATGCTAAGTCAGTCCTTTTATTTACCCAATTAAACATATATACTAAGAGCATAAAGTATACTAATAATCTACTATGTAGAAATAAAAGAAGCATACTATATCCCAAGTAGCCCGCTTTGAGTTGTTGTTCTACGTCCTCCATGTAGCTCCTGCTTGTCAACCAATGAGACTTCATCGGTACCTCCCAGCCAACCCTAAGGGTACTCTTCTTCCCCCTTAGCCTCTTGAGCCGTAAAGGGGCCACGCATACTAAACAGAGAATCAACTAGCTCCCATCTCATGTCACAAGACCGAGCTATCGCTCCTCACTGAGATGGAGCCTGACTATCTTCCTGATTTATAGGTCTTTTACTTTCAACCATGTTTATACCCCATGAAGTATTTACACCCTAGAAGTATGTACACTCTGCGAGGTCTGGGGGGCCTGGGGGCAAGCGGGCCCCCAGCGGGGGTTCGGGGGCAAAGCCCCCAAAGCAAAAATTTCCTTGTAAAAGTATCTTGTAATTTCATTTTAAATCTAGCCCATTCATTATAAGGTCGCAGATCTAATGGTAGAGATTATGTTAGTGTTTTTTACCCTAGAAGGTAACCCTCTTTTATGAGGGAAATGTATTGAGGCTATGGATGATGGTGAATATTGTATTCTGAGAGAGGAGACTGTGAGAGAAAGAAGAGGAAGTTACAGTGGGTTTTGCTATAGCTTGTATCCCTTCATTTGCTAGATAATAATAAAGGAAGGACCTGGTAATTTCTCTGGTGGATGTAGCCCACACTGGCTGAAGCACGTAAATCTGTGTCTCTCTTGTATTGTGTGTCTTCTGTGTNTAGAAGGTAACCCTCTTTTATGAGGGAAATGTATTGAGGCTATGGATGATGGTGAATATTGTATTCTGAGAGAGGAGACTGTGAGAGAAAGAAGAGGAAGTTACAGCGGGTTTTGCTATAGCTTGTATCCCTTCATTTGCTAGATAATAATAAAGGAAGGACCTGGTAATTTCTCTGGTGGATGTAGCCCACACTGGCTGAAGCACGTAAATCTGTGTCTCTCTTGTATTGTGTGTCTTCTGTGTTTTGTTTCTGCAGTTGTTTTATTTTATTACTCCGTGGTCTTGGTTTTCTAAGAACTAGTATGAGAGCGTAAGGTAACTCGCAGGAAAATAGGGTTCCTCATTCGAGTGGGAGCAATGTCGGAAGATGGAAAGTTTAGGGTTGAGAAATTTAACGGCCAAAACTACCATTTATGGAAGATGTGGATGGAAGACTATTTATATCATAAGAATCTATTCCTACCATTGAGCGTAGTAGCAAAGAAGCTGACGACCATGAAGGACGAAGAATGGGATATTCTTGACAGAAAGTCTCTAGGAATGATACGAATGAGCCTGGTAATGTTGGTGGCTTTCAATATTTCGAAAGAAAAGACAATGAAGGTTTTGATGGATGTGTTGGCCAAATTGTATGAAAAACCCTCGATGTCGAATAAGGTATTTCTAATGAAGAGATTATTTAATATGAATATGTGAGAAGGTGGGTCTGTTGTAGATCATTTAAATGAATTTAATACAGTTACTAATCAACTAAGTTCTATAAAAGTGGACTTTTATGATGAGTTTAGGGATCTTCTAATCTTTTGCTCATTGCCAGAAAGCTGGAATGGCTTGGTCATGGCTATAAGTAACTCTATCTCTGGTTCAAATACTTTAAAATTTGATGATGTTGTTGGTGTTATCCTTAGTGAGGAAATGCGACGAAAAATCATAGGTGAGACATCAAGAAATGCATTGAACATGGAGAACAGGGGAAGACAAAAGGATAGAGGAAAGGGCTCAAGAAACCGCGGAAATTCTAGGAAGGGTGGATCCAAATCCATACTTGGAAATATAGAGTGTTGGAATTGTGGGAAGAAAGGACATCTAAAGAAAGACTGCAGAGCTCCAAAGAAACAAAGAGATAGAGAGTAGGAGAGAAGGACAAGTGATGTGTTACAAGATGCTTTGATTCTTTCTGTAGATAATATTTCTGAGTCTTGGGTAGTATATTCAGGAGCTTCATTTCATGCCACAACCCATAGGAAACATTTTCTATATTATGCTCAAGGTGATTTTGGATAGGTTCATTTGGGTGATAATAAACCATGCAAAATTGTTGGAATGGCAAAGGTAAAAATAAATCAACGAAATGGAAACCAATGGTTGTTGAAAGAGGTAAAAAATGTTCCAGATTTAAGAAAAAATTTGATTTCAACAGGGCAGTTGGCAAGTGAAGTTTGTATATCCATATTTATAGATAAGATGTGGAAGGTCATCAAAGGATCATTGGTGATAACGAAAGGAGAGAAGGTAGGTACATTGTATCTATGTACTGGTAATACTGACTCTTCTATATCCTTAGCTTCTGTAGGAGTGGATACAACACTATGGAATCATAGGCTGGGACACATGAGTGAGAAGGGTATGCAGATCCTTCACAAAAGAAATTTGTTGCCAGATCTTAAACAAATTGATTTTCACTTTTGTGAGCATTGTGTTTATGGAAAACAAAAGAGAGTTAGATTTCTAAGAGTTGGAAAAGAAAAGAAGAATGAGTGGTTAGATCTTGTGCATATAGATGTATGGGGACCAACTCAGGTATCTTCTCTTGGTGGCTCTCATTATTATGTTACTTTTATTGATGATGCAACTAGAAAAACTTGGGTTTATTGCAGACAAAAATCTGATGTTTTTTATACTTTTAAGAAATTGAAAGCTTTAGTTGAGAATGAGATAGGAAAAAGTTTGAAGTGTCTCAGATCAGATAATGGAGGAGAATACTACAACAAGGAGTTTGATGATTATTGTTCATACCATGGGATTCATAGAGAGAAGACACTTCCACGAACACCACAAGAAAATGGTGTGTCAGAAAGGATGAATAGGACAATCATGGAGCGTGCAAGGAGTATGAGATTGCATGCTGGTTTGCCCTTACAGTTTTGGGAAGATGCTGTAGATACTGCTATTTACTTAATAAACAGAGGACCTTCAAGATCTTTGGATGGTAGAATTCCAGAGGAGGAATGGACAGCAAAAAAGGTAAACTATTCTTTTTTGAAAACATTCGACTGTGAAGCCTTTGTCCGTATTGATAAAGAAAATAGAACAAAGCTTGAGGAAAAATCCAAGAAGTGTACCTTTATTGGATATGGTGTTAATGAATTTGGTTATCACTTATGGTATTATGAAAATAACAAAATCATTAGGAGTAGATATGTCATATTCAATGAAAAGGTCATGTACAAAGATCTGTTGCAGGGAAAGAAACAAGAAACAGAAAAACAAGAATACACAGTGCTTGATGATATCACTGAAAAAGAAATTCCAAAGGAACCTCAAAATGAAAATGTACAATAGCAGGAGCAACAGGTACCTCAAACACCTGCAAGTGTTGTTAGAAGATCTACAAGGTTAAGTATACCCCCTGAAAGATACCCTTCTTCATTATATTATTTATTTTTGACTGATTCTAGTGAACCGGAATGTTATGAAGAGGCAATGCAGGTAGACACCAAAAAGAAGTGGGCGCAAGGCATGAAAAAGGAAATGGATTCCTTGGAAAATAACTAGAATTGGGACTTGGTTCAATTGCCTATGGGAAAAAGAGCATTGTACACTAAATGGGTTTACAAGTTGAAGGAAGAAGATGCAGGAGAAAAGTGGTACAAGGCTAGACTTGTTGTAAAACAATTTGCATAAAATAAAGGTATAGATTTTGATGAAATATTTTCTCCCGTTGTTAAAATGAATTAAATTAGGACTATTTTAAGTCTTGTGGCGGTAGAAGAGTTGCATCTTGAACAGTTAGATGTAAAAAGAACTTTTCTCCGTTGGGATTTGGAGGAAGAGATTTATATGCAACAACCACAGGGGTATGAGGTCAAAGGGAAGGAGAATTTGGTATGCAGGTTGAAGAAGAGCTTGTATGGCCTAAAGCAAGCTCCAAGGCAGTGGTATTTGAAGTTTGACAGGTTTATGATAGAACAGGGTTATAGTAGATGCCATTCTTATCACCGTGTTTATTTTAAAAAGCTAGAAAATGGAAGCTTTATTATCTTGCTATTGTATGTAGATGACATGCTTGTTGCAGGGTCTAATATGCAGGATATAAATTTGCTCAAGAAGAAATTAGTCAATTCATTTGCGATGAAGGATTTGGGTGCTGCAAATAAAATCCTTGGTATGAGAATAACAAGAGATAGGTAAAATCACAAACTGACATTGTCTCAAGGTGAGTACACAGAGAAGGTGTTGGAGAGGTTTAGAATGTAGAATGCAAAACCAGTTAGTACACCTTTGGCCAGCCATTTCAAATTAACTAAGGAAATGTGTCCCAAGACACAAGAGGAGATAGAATACATCTCGAGGGAATACATCTCAAGGGTCCCATATTCATCAGCAGTTGGCAGCTTAATGTATGCAATGGTTTGCACAAGACTAGATATTGCACATGCAGTGGGAGTTGTGAGCAGGTAAATGAACAATCCAGGTAAAGAACATTGGGAGGCAGTAAAGTGGATTCTTAGGTATTTGAGAGGTACTACTACACATGCATTGTGTTTTGGAGGTTTAGACACTTTTCTATAGGGATATGTTGACTCATATATGGCAAGTGATGAAGACAGCAGGAGGAGCACCACAGGGTATGTTTTTACTATAGGTGGAACAACAATAAGTTGGATTTCAAAACTACAAAAGATTATTGCACTTTCAACAACAGATGCAGAATATGTTGCTGCTACAAAGGCTAGTAAAGAGATGATTTGGTTACAAAGGTTTATGGAGGAATTGGGAAAGAAGCAGGAGAACAGTAGGTTGTACTCTGACAGTCAGAGTGCCATTCACCTTGCAAAGAACTCATCCTTACATTCGAATACTAAGCATATATAGTTGAGGTGCCACTTCATGCGATCCACCTTGGAAGATGGACAATTGAAGCTGGAAAAGATACACACTAGCCAGAATTCTGGAGACATGTTAACAAAGGGAGTAACCAGGGAGAAAGTGAGTTCTTGCTCAGTTTCAGTTGGTCTTCAAGAATGAAGATGAATATGAGAAATTTTCCAGGTCCAAGAAGGTTCAAAGTCCATCATATACAGTAGCGGTGGATTTGTTGAGATCAGTCTCCAAGTGGGAGATTGTTGGTTGTGGAGCCTGATTATCTTCCTGATTTATAGGTCTTTTACTTTCAGCCGTGTTTATACCCCAGGAAGTATTTACACCCCAGAAGTATGTACACTCTTCCACGCGGGGGAGTGCAGAGGGGAAGTACCCCCTCTGCGTGGTCTGGGGGGCCTATCCCCCCAGCTAGGGGGTCTGCGGGCAAGCAGGCCCCAGTGGGGATTCAGGGGTGAAGCCCCTGAATCAAAAATTGCCTTATAAAGTATATTGTAATTTCATTGTAAATCTGGACCGTTCATTATAAGGTCGCAGATCTAACGGTAGAGATTATGTTAGAGTTTTTTTCCGTAGAAGGCAACCCTCTTTTATGAGGGAAATGTATTGAGGCTATGGATGATGGTGAATATTGTAATCTCAGAGAGGAGACTATGAGAGAAAGAAGAAGAAGTTACAACGGGTTTTTCTATAGGTTGTATCCCTTCATTTGCTGGATAATAATAAAGGAAGGACTTGGCAATTTATCTGGTGGACGTAGCCCACACTGGGTGAACCATGTAAATATGTGTCTCTCTTGTATTGTGTGTCTTCTGTGTTTTTTTTCTGCATTTGTTTTATTTTATTGCTCTGTGGTCCTATTTTTCTAACATCTTCCCCCTTAGCCTCTTGAGCCGTAAAGGGGTCATGCACACTAGACAGAGAATCAACTAGTTCCCATCTTGTGTCAAAAGACCGAGCTATCGCTCCTCTCTGAGATGGGTATCCTAACTACTACAAGCTAAGTCAATCAATTCTAAAATTTTGTAGCGTGACGTTACGCATCACAGAAGAGATCCATCAACCTCCTCCTCCATCCTTTATATAGATTTTCTAAGTCAATTACTTTCCCAAAATCCCTTTTAATTCATTTTTCAAAAAATTTAATTCATAATAATCCTCCCTGTACAAGTGTCACTCATCCCCTTCATTGCACCATAAATTAATTTTCTTAATTAATTAATTACTCCTGTTTCCCTCAGCCACCTAAAATCATTCCTAGAATTGCTCCTAGGTGTACCAATATTCTCTTAAAAGTTTTAATGACTTTCCCCCTTACTAGTTTACTAGTTGAGTTAATTTAGAAAGTTCTTAAATGCTAGATACCTTACTAAGTTAGACTTTCTGCTTTTTCCCAGTGTTTCCCCTTTCTTTTTATGTTTCCCACTTTTTCCTAGTTTCCTAATTCTTTTAGATTTCCCTCTTTCCTTTTCATTTAAAACTCAAATTGGGAGGTGTAGAAAATTAACTTTTTCCCTTTTTCCTTTTCAGTTAATAAATTTTTAATTAACATATGAGACAAAACCATTATTTCCCCTTTTTCCCTTTTTAAATTTTATCCCTAAAAACTTTTTTTTGTTTTATTTTATAAAATAAATGAATTACTTGTCCCCTTCTTTTCACATGGTTAATGATGATTATCATTATTAATTTATTATTATTTTTTTATAAATAGATAAAAAATTTATCACATGTATCATTTAGACCTAGCCTTTATTTTCCTAGGCTGGGCAAAATTTTATGAGGGGAATGTTTTAAATCTTCCTTATCACGTTATTCATCGTAAGGCCATCTAGGTTTATCCAATTATTAATTAACAACATGATGTGCCCTTCAGGACGCACTAGGTGCTCCAAGCATGCCACTCGCCTCCTTATGTTTCCCTTGCATGATGTGTGCTTCAAGGGTACAACTCGCCTCTTTCCAAATATCTTGCATGACGTGCCCTTCAGGATGCACTAAGTGCTCCAAGGGTGCCACTCACCTCTTCAATGACTTGGTAGACATCAAAAACCAATGGAGTTGATACTCCGCCAGGTGATCTTGTGGGAGACTAAGGGACTCTAAGGAATAAGGCCCATGCCTTATTGCGCACCCCTTATAATCATCATGAGTGACTATTGCAGTCGGCCTTCACAACATCGTGGGTATTCTCGAACTAGGTAGTCGTTAACCTATAGTTCGATTGACTGTGAGAGTGCTAGTAGGATGTGGAAGGGTTGTTGTCCACACCTCTCCATCAATGTCTCTAGTAGTCGTATGTGGCCCCTCTACTCCATATGTGAGTCTCGTCAGCAAGCTATCATCAGCCTGCATCATCAACAAATCATGTCATAACATATCCATAATCATATCATCTAATGAGATGAAAAAATGCCATATATACAAAAATCAAACCCCAATAGTCCACTCCCTAACTCGATCCGAAGTCCAAGGGGTCGCATCGATGCCTCTGCATCCTTGGGGTCCAAAATCGTGCACACTTAGGGAAAACCAAGTCAATAACACTTGTCTATGTCAATGCAGCAAAATAACATATGATCACTTCACAACGCCTCATAATCATAATCAAATTCCTAAAACTATAATAATCTGGATGAGTTGCGAGAAAGAGTCCTCAAAGAATAAGTTTGTTGAGTGCGCGCAAGATCAAGATGCTACAGTTGCTAGAAATCATCTGTGACTAAAGTTGATTTATTCTTCTGTATACATTCATATTTAGATTTTAGATTTATATCAATGTGGAAGTTTCTAGAAATCATCATATTTAGATTTTAGATTTATACCAATGTGGAAGTTTCTAGAAATCATCAGTGACTAAAGTTAATTTATTCTTCGAACACTAATTAGCTGCAATTTATGATGTAAACACTCTAATAAAAATTTGTGGACAATATTGTAACAATTTTCTTTCAATTAGATATTAAAAAAATAAAAAATAAACATTGGATTTTTACTCACGGAAATTGTAGAAATACTATCACAATAAATAATTGTGGCATATTCTTCTTCTTGTTTTAGATCTATAAAGATTATCTTCAACCAAATTGCTTCAAATGTTGCTAATGCTGCTGCAATATACTGTGTTGTTGGTTGTTTCTTTGAACACCATGATACTACACATGATCCTAGGTTGAAAAAATAAATTGAACTATTTTTTCTATCATCCAAAAATCCATCGCAATCACTATTATAACCAACCAACCAAAAATTATATGTTAAAGCATACCAAATGCCAAAACCCGAAATTATTTGTTAAAGTATACCAAATGCCAAAATTGCTTGTTCCATAAAGATACCTAAAAGTTGTTTTTGATTCTCCAACATGAATATGACTTGAACATTCCATGAATCTAGAAATTGAACTTACTACTTGCACAATATCACACCATGTTGTATTAATATACATGAGACTTCCTACTAAACTCTTGTAAGATTTAACATCTACCTTTTCTACTCCATTTTCTATAGAAAAAAAATCACTTATATTTATGTATGTGCTCATGGGTTTACAATTTTCTATTTTCCATTTGTGAATAATATTGTAACATGTTGTTCTTTTGAAATAAAAATACCATCATTAATTTACCTCACTTCTATTCCAAAAAAACAACGCATCTAACCCAAATCAATGGTTTCAATGGTTTCAAATTTAATCGTTATAACCTGTTTGAAATCTTATATTAAAAAGATACTTTAGGATGTATATATCAAGTCATACACATATAAGAAAGAAATAAGTATATAATTTATACCATCTTAATTGATACATAATGTAGATTGACTTTCAATTATGTTAAATCTCTTTTATAGAAAATAATTATCTATCCTACTTTGCCATGTTCTTGGAGCTGAGTCAAGAGATTTTTTGTATTTGTAGATGTTAGGTCCATTTTCTATAACTTCATATCCTTGGGGAAACTGAACATAGATGTCTTTTTTCAATACGCCAATCATAAAGGATGATTTCAAATCATGTTGATACATTTAATTACGATGCTAAATATAAAACAGTTCTTATTATAGTGCGTATTCTAACAATATCATATGTTTCATCATTTTCTATACTTGAATTTTGAGAAAACCCCTTTACTACCAATCTTTATTTGTGCTTTTGTATTTGTCACTAACCTTTCTTTGTGATTTTGTATGGACCCATCAACTAAATACCTTGTTTTGTACACCCATTTTACTGCAAATATATCCTTTTTAGACATTAAAACAATGTTAGAATATCCTTTTTAGACTTGATGTAGTCTAAGTAGTACTTGGACTACTGGATAGATTTGTAGAAACACAATATTCATCTTAGCCTATAATAATTCTTGGATTTTCTTGTTGCACACCTTGATTCCACTACTATTATTATTTTTCATCAAAAAACACATCACAACTAACATGAAATATTTTATATTTTGGATTGTAAATATATAAGCATTTTCTTGCTCACAATAACCAATAAAAATACATTTCACACTTTTATAATCTAGTTTTTTTTTTTTGGTTTTTTAGTAGGAACATGAGCATAAGCAATACAACTAAAGACTTTCAAATGATCAACACCACGTTTCTCTCCACTCCAAGCCTCATATGGAGTCATATTTTCCACACTTCTTGTTGGACATATATTAAAAAAATAAATAGATGAAACTATAGATTTAACCCAAAAAGAGTTTGGAAGACTTTTACCTTTCATGATGCTCCTAGCCATTTCCAACAATTTCTCTATTGTGGCCTTCAACCACACCATTATGTTAGTCAATTTCCTATATATGTGATTATTTTTTCAATAATCAACAAATTTATTATAATTAAACTCCCCGCCTCTATATATGCATGTAATGTATTTAAAACATAACCACTTTTCTTCTCAACAATAGGTTTAAATTGTTGAAAAATAATAAGGGAACTACAATTTTCTCTAATGAAATACACTCATGGTATTGTATTCAAATCATCCACAAAAGAAACAAAATATATTTATTTTTTGGGTGAAAGAGTTTCACGAGGCCACATATATTTGCATGTAATAGATCCAATGGTTTTGTTTTTCAGACTTTCCTACAAAAAATGAGTCTCTATGACTCTTKTGGAGAAAGCATCCTTCAAAAACATGATCAACACAATCAATAAGACAAAATCATTTGACCATTTCCTTCTTATATTTAAATTTCCATACCTCATGTTCCATAGAAAAAGATTCATCAWCAAAGCCATMTTTTAATGCTCTATTTGCTTGATAAGAAAATTTGAAAGCAAAGATTTTATTTTACACGATATTAATTTTTTCTATAAGATGATTATGATTATGTTTATCATAAATGATGCATTGAATATTGTTAAAAACAATAAGATATCGCCTTTCAATAAGATTCCCCAGTCTCAACAAGTTATGTAAACCATGAATAAATAAGACATCATTAATGTCTTTTACTTTTCCTTTATTTTTTTACAACGATTGTTCATTTACCTTTATGTTCCAATGGCTTGTCATATCTGAAGACTACTTCAAATTTTGTAGATTCATCTATCTTAAAAAATATATCTTTCTATCTAGTCCTGTCATTGCTACAACCACTATCCAAAATCCATATCTCATAAATATTGTTATCTAAAGACAAGCCAAAAACAAAATTCCCACATCTCCCTTTTCCTTAGGAAAATTAGCTTGTTTCTTTTGTTTTTTCCAAGAATTGCATTCATAATAGCCAAAAAAAWTTACAATAAAAACAATGGAATTGGTATTTTACAATTTTTTTACCTCCATCATTATTGTTTTTATCTCTTCCTTTGTTATTTGCAAAAAAAAACCCATCATTATTGTTGGTATCTCTTCCTTTTTTATTTGCATGAAAACTCTTCGTCAACCTTGCCTCCTTTATTTTCCTTTCCTCTTCCTTGTCCAAGAGTGCTCATTATTTCTTCAGAAGAGAAATGATCAATTTCATGGCATTCTCTCTAGAAATATTGGGTTTTGTTTGAAAATATTGTTCAAAATATTTTTCAAGATATCAATTCATCCTTTGCTCATGAGATTGAAAAGATACCATAAGTTCATTCATAGACAAATTAATTGAATCTTTACACTCTTCAATATTGACAACAATATCATCAAACATTTTATCTACAAATTTTTTTTATGCTTAAGATATAATTTGATTCAATATTCCCCTAATTCTAGTGAAACAATCTTGCAATTATGAATGCAAAGGGGTTGAAATTATCCATGAGATTACAATTTAACAACTTTTACCTTATATGTCCCTAATATCCCGTTGTAGCACATCCCATGACTCCTTTGATTTTTTCATCACAACAAGTCTGCTAAAAATAAAATCATGCATTGCTTGTTGGATGAATAAAAGATATTTTCAGTCATTTTTTCAATTTTCCTTTAATTCATATCTTCGGACTTGTGGGAAACAAAATGTGCTCGTTTTGTATAACCATTTTCCATAAAATCACTCAATTCTTGTAAAAGAAACAG
>JASDQU010012525.1:171039-187384 GCA_032191745.1 Picea mariana
ATTTGCATCCAACCTTAAACTCCACGCTGGAATATACCACGCTCTTCAAACTCCAATCAAACAATGCAAATTCCACGCTCTTCAGTTCACAGTTAAAAAATAGACGCCCAAGATGGACTCTCCACACGCTGATGCCCACGCTCGACTCTCCACGCGCTCGACTCTCACGCATGCACAAGATTACACTCCACGCTTTTCAAAAAAACTTTCATGCAACAGGATTTTCTCTTGCAGAAGAACCCAATTTTTCATGCATGCACCCAAACTCTCGGCAGATGCACCAACGATTCAAACTCCACGCAGTTGTTAGGA
Source organism: Picea mariana (assembly GCA_032191745.1). Lineage (NCBI taxonomy): Eukaryota > Viridiplantae > Streptophyta > Pinopsida > Pinales > Pinaceae > Picea > Picea mariana. The sequence goes on from JASDQU010012525.1 coordinate 171,352, forward strand.
ATAAACCATATTCATAAAATAAACCACGCTGCATGCACAGAAAATAAACCACAGATTTTCACACTGACGGATTTTCAAACTCCACGCTGCATGCAGTTCCCGCACCTTCTCCTCCGATCTCTGATACCAAATTAAAATTGGAAGAATTAATTCACACAACACAAAACGTTTTTCATTGCTTAACAAACGAATGGGGGTTACATATATAGCATGCAGATCACTGACTCAAGTGGATCTGATTAGCTAATAATAGTAAACCTAGAAACTCACAGTTACAACAGTAATGGTTGAAACTCACAGTTACAACAGTTATCTCTTACTAAAGTAAGATTTATTCTAACAACCCAATACCTCTTCTTCCGAGTCATTTAGAAGCTGCCACAACGAGTTTATAATTGAATAATCATATATGTCCTCGCTGTCTAGGAGATACGTGGGAGGAGTTATGGAGGATCTCCCTCCGCGACAACTTCTCCCAGGGTGGGGGTGGCTTTCCTGTCAGGTGGCATGGGATATGAATGATTCTTTCCAAGTATTGCGAGGGAGTAGAGCCATCATCTGAACCACTAAATAAAGATATACCTCATGTGGAGAGAAGAGAGCCAACTCGAGAATAGGTGTCATGAGGGGTAGGTGTCAAATCAGGCTCCATTAAGATTTGTAGTATTCTGAGGTATTCAGAGGGGCATAGAGCCATGGGAGGACATGAGAGGATATTTAAAAAGTGAGGACAAGACATCAAATAGGGGCGAGATGGTACGCGACCTGTCGTCCCGATTCATGTGAAGGGGAGTCGAAGAGCCCTCTAGCTGGTCACCCACATCAGATTGATTAATAAGTGAAATAAAAGGAAAGGACCTCTTCTATTTGTATCTAGTTTTATATCACAATTTTTGAATTATTTTACATGGATTCAAGTTTAATGATGGGTCCCTTATTTCTTTCGAGGGAACCCATCATATTTTTGTGAGGCTCCTTCTCCTCTTAGGCCACAAACCAAACTTACCTTGCAAGGAAAAAATGATCGGAACTAGATCCAGGCCCGAGATAAGTTTGCGCTCTTTCTCTTTTCATTTTATTTTTCCTTCAAGATAATTTGAGGAGATAGTAATACTTTTGGTTTCCATTTGTAGGTTAAAATGAAACGTTTTCAATTTCGAGAAGGGATACTTTCATATGAAAGATTTGCGCTCACTTTTATTTCTTCACGAGATCTTCTATTCGGTTGATTCTTCATTTTCAAAAATGTCAATAGACGTTATTTGGGCATGTATAACTCCATCTGTGTGAATATTTTTTATTGGAAAGAAAAAATTCAAGGCCCTATTATCATACATGAGTGGCCTATCTAACTGCATAAATATACTTTTCAATATTGATCTCTAAGACCCATTGCTTCAAATCATCATTTTCGTTAATATATATATATATATATATAGATGACTTTTTAATTCCCCCTTTTTATGAGTTAATTCAAACAGTTCCCCAATCATGAAGTTATAGTCAGCCACTTTTAATCTAGCTGTTTCATATGTTTTCCAGCATTTAATTTATTAAAATATATGTCCATGAAAATATGAGAGTTGGCAAGTCAAAATTTTCTCAATCATCATAAAAATAATAATTACATACTTCCAAAAATCAAAATTTGAATTTTAATAAATGGAAATTTATTTTTAAAACAGCGACTTTGAAATAATGTTTTCTGAATATTTGAGGATATCATAACAATGTTTCTAATACATAAGTTGTCTTTCATTCAGTGGTTTTATCCATTTATTTCTAAGCATTGAAAATAATTAAAAAAAATCTAGTTTATAGCCACAAATAACATTCATATTATTTTTATTATATATGTGCAATAAAAAAATTTAATTTGTTTAAAAGGATTAAAGTAGTTATTAGTGTTGAACAACTAAAATCTTCTTTTATTTCACCTTTATTATAGGTATTYTTTAACCAATAAATATTACCCTTATTAGTGTTTCAAGTCATAATCAATTATTACTTGTGTTAGTTTATTTCGTTGCTAAACACAAATGAAATATGAATATTGAAATATGAATATTTAAGATTCTTATGCAAGATAAGAATTCCATGGTTATTTCTACTTCCAAGAACATATATCTAGCAACATATTATTAAGAACATATTGACAGAATAAACATTAGCATCCAACTAGCTTGAACATGATTTTACGAGTTATCTAAGACTATAAATATTTGAGCTAATAATTATAAGAGATTAATTAACAAAGGTAGATAAACATATATGAACCACAATTCTTTACTCGAACAAATTGAGGAGAGATTGCAGCTCCTCCCAACCATAGAGCAGAACATACAAAAACTGTTAACTCTTTTCACCCTCGAGCCAAATACTTTATTCCAGAGGAAAATGAAAATTTCAAGAACCTTCTCTAAGTATTTTACAGAACTTTGTTCTTTCTCATAACCACCAAGCTCTAACTCAACACAAGCACTCAACAACGTTTTGTTTGTTAGGAAAACAAGATCACAGAGCAATAAAATAAAAACAAATGCATAAATAAAACAAATAAGATACACATTACAATAGAGACATAGATATATGTGGTTCAAAGAGTGTGGGCTATGTCCACGAGAAAAATTGTCAAGTCCTTCATTTTTATTATCTATCAAATGAAGGGATACAAGATACAACACAATCGATGTAATTTCCTCTTGCCCCTCGACCCCACAAAGGGGTCAATCCCCCCTGCAAACCCCCATGTGGGGGGGTGTAAAATCTTCATGGGGTATAAACATAGATGAAAACAAAGACCTATGAAATAGGAAGATAATGAGTCTCCACAACCAACATTGTTTACACCATACTTGTTTCTTCTCTCTCGTTTTACCAAGTAAAGAATAATAATAGACTCCCTAGATATTTTATTTATTTTTCCAGCTAGCATTTTCCCTAACTCAGGAGTCTTGGACTAATTTATTTTTAGATTGTTTCCTAACCTCCCTGACTCTTCGGGGTAGGTTAAAACTTTTCCTCATGGACAACATTTACTTTTACCCTAATGGTTTCTATCATTTTTTCACTTTTCCCATGGAATAAAGAATTTATCTTATCATAGTTGGGTTATCTCATCAATTTATGTGAGTAATTTTTAAATAAAATTAAATTAAAATAATATTTGCATAACTATTCTTCGCTATCAATTATCTACGATGATCAAAATGTTAATTAGAGTTTTTCCCAATGTCATAACTCAATATTCCCAATTACCTAAAATTACTCAACTATTTAAATTCAAGGGATGTTACATCTTCCCCCCATTGAACTGAACATCGTCCTTGATGTTCCAATTAAATATCCAAACCTTACAACATAAATGGGAAGGATTTCCACATAGCCTCTTCCATTTCCCAGTTAACTTCCTCACGACAAAAGTTCCTCCGCTACACTCTAACCTAGGTGATGTCTCTCTTCCAGAATACAGTTTATTTCTAGTTGAGTATACATAGAGGTTCCACCTGAAACTCTTCCTCTCGTTCCACATGGATCACATTCCAATTTACAACATGCGATATATCGTGCACATATTTATTCAAGAATGAAACATGAAAGAAATTATGTATTTTCATGTTGACTAGTAGTGCAAGATGGTAGGATATTGGTCCTACTATGGCTAACACTTCAAAAGGCACACAATATCATGGTGATAACTTAGATATCTTTCCAAGTCTGAGTGAATTGTTTCTAGGTTTTATTTTTATGTAAACAAGGTCTCCAATATTAGGCTCTTTGTGTGTCCTTTTTGAATCTCCATAAAGTTTATGCAATATTTATATATTTATAAGTATATTTAAATGGAATAAATCATTCTCCTTTTGTAATTTTATCAATAAAAACCATCATTGAATCATTGTGCTTCTTCATTATAGGTAATATGGTGATGAAATCCATACTAATAACCTCCCATTTGCACTATGGAATGGTGTCGGTTCTTTGCTTTAACATGTTGGCACTCTATACACATAACAATGTATTTATATACTTATGTCTTCATTTTAGGACAAAAATATTATTTATTTAACGTTGTTATTGTCTTTTGATACCATAGATGGCTCTAATATGGTTTCTTGTGAACCTCTCATAATATTAGTTTTTTTTTGTTTTCATTGTTTGGCACATAAACTGTATTCTTATACAAAATTAAACATTCTTGGCTGCAACTGAATTTTGAGTATTTGTTAGTTAGAGAATTGGTCATATTCTCAAATTTTTGTGTACTCCTCATCTTTTTCTTCTGCCATTTCAATTATTTGTTTTAAATTAGCATGGATGTTGCTACTAAAAAATTCATTTAGTTTTATACGAAGGGGATATGCCACCTTATTTTCCTTCCATTTAACGTGTTCTATAACAAAATCAAACTCGCTTAGGAAATCCAAGCTTGTCTACAATTTAAATGATTTTGATTAAAAAATTGTTTAAGACTCACATTGTTTATTTTTAACAAATTCCTAACAAATAATGTTACCATATTTTTAAAGCATGTACAATAGTAGTAAACTCAAGATCTTGTGGAGCATATTTTTATTCATGATACTTTAGCGTCCTTGAATAATATGAAAGTACATTCCCTTCTTGCATTAGTACTTCCCCTAAAACTTCCTTTGATGCATGTATACACACTACAAAATCTTTGTGTGGATCTCCTACTTCTAAAATAGGCGGGGTTGTTAACAACTTGTTTAACTTTTCAAAATTTTCGTGAAATGTTTTTTGTCCATTCAAACTTGGTTCCCTTAAGGTTTTCAAACTAACTCCAAATTTTCTGAATGATCCTACTTTGTTTTGGAATTGATCAATTTAAAAAATATAAACATTATTTCAAATTTATCCAAGTATTTTCTTAGCACACTATTCATAAGGCACATAAATGTTGCAGGAATGTTTTTTAATCCAAAGGGTACCATTATTAATTCATATTGTCCATACCTAGTTCTAAAAGAAATTTTATGTATGTCTTCATCTTTTATTATGATTTGATGATATCCTGACCTTAAATCTATCTTGGAGAAGATGTTAGCCTCTCCAACCTGGTCAAATAGGTCATTAATACGACGTAAAGGGTACTTATTTTTTACTGTCATTTTGTTGAGTTGTTAATAATCAATTGATATTCCCAAGAAGGAAATCTAAATAAGAAGGTGACCACACTATCCATAGCCCAAATTCTGACCAAACTCTCCTCAGGGGTGAAAATCTAAACATGGGCACACCATTGGTTTGGGTGACCAAGCAATGGGGATCCAAACCGAGATGATCTGAGAGTGGCCAAGAGGTTTTGGTGATCTCAGAATGATCTTTGGGAATCAGTTGGAGAAGAACAGTGCAACCATGGAAGAGGTCACACTCACTTCATCCCAACAAACAAGAAACGAGAAAGGGCACAAACCCTAGTTGGTGCGCTCTCCCTTATACCTCAGAAAACTAGGAAGAAACGATTTGCTCCCTGAGAGAGTGCCTAGATAATGGGATAAGATTTCTCTCAAAAGTGGAAGCATGGAAAACAGAGTCACGAGGAGGCAACCATGAAAGAAGGTGCATTGGTTATTCTCTAGAAAACCTAAAAACGAAATTGTCATGAATGTAAAATGTAAACTCAGAAAATAAAACAACCAAGACATATAGCTTAAAAAAAAAAGTAGGAATGCTTTATTTTAGTCTAGGTTCACCTTATATACTGAGGGAACCATTTATTTTACATATATTTAATTCATCATCGAAAGGTGAAGAAGTGGTGTGCCTAGGTGATTGACTTGTTCACCCTAGGTGGGCGTTCCCCTAAGTGGCCTCCTTGGCCCAATTCCTCCCTGTTTAGATATGGAAGAATCCTAGATTCCATGAGAAGATGCAGAAACTTGTTGGGCAATACATCAGTTATGATCCACTTTGCCTAAGCTGGATTTTGGCCTTGACGGGCTACCATATGTGAAGTGTAAGTCTGGTATCATGTAGAGAGACTCCGATTGTCCACTATAGTGTCTTTGGCCAATGGGAGTTGGAAATAGGGAATTTTGTCCACTGGATGAGTGATGGTGACTAGTTATTCCAAGAGGAAAGGCTCAAACAAGTTTAAGTGATTTACATTAATGACATTGTGGATTTCAAGTTGTGGTGGCAGGTCCAACCTATATGGATTTTCTCCAATTCTATCGAGTATTGTATACGGACCATACCTGATTGGAAAAAGCTTGTGATGGTGTCCTTTGAAGCTCTTGTTATCCAATTGTAACCAGACTTGATCCCCTAGTTGAAAGGACATGAAGGTTCTTTGTTTTTCATGGCATTGGTTGTCATGATCTTGGGCTACTTTGAATGTTGTTGTTACTACACTGTGGCATTGTGCAATATGTTGGAGAAATTGTTGAGATGAAAGTTGTTCCTGTTGTTGATGGAAGGTACCTTGAGGAGCCCAAGTGAGTGGGATCTTGCTTGGAGATGTTGGTTGGAAGCCCAAGCAGACATCAAAAGGTTAAAATCCTGTAGAATAATGTGTTTCCTTGTTGTAGCTATGTTGTAGAATGTATAAGTAATTGTCCCATTGTTTGTTGTGCCCAAAGTGAGTTCGGAAAGAATGAACCAAGACTCTATTGACAACCTCTATTTGGCCATCTGTTTGAGGATGTAATGCAATAGAAAACTTGAGATGTCACCCCAATAGTGCCCATATGTTCTTCCAAAATGTGATGAGAAAGTGAGAATATATGTCTGAGATTATAGTGCTTGGGAGGCCAAAATGGGGCTAGAGATGTCGGAAGTAGATTTTTGTTGTTTACGTTGTTGTAGTAGTCTTTCTTTTTGGGATAAAAAGTGTCATTTTGCTAAAGAGACATACCCCTACCCAGATTGCATCATGTTTCTTTTGTGTTGTTGGAAGTCCACTGAGGAAGTCCATTGAGATTGACTCCCAAGGTCGGGAAGGAACTGACAATGGTTGATACAACCCATGATTTCAGTTGGATGACTTGGATTGTGACCATAATGCACAAGATATGATAAATTTTTCAACTTGAGGCTGCATGGAAGGCTAATGAAAATGGTATTCCATATGTTGGATGGTATTTGTGGTCCCGAAGTGGCCCCCATAAGATAAAGCATGGGCCTCCTTGATGAGAAAGAGGTAGTCTTCTAACTGTGGAAGACATAGAAAATTCAACTTATATAGCCACCCATCTTGAATAGTGTAGTCTAGGAAGGGGGTTTGATTGATCATTGTGGGACTTTACAAAGCTTCCCAAATATCTCTAAAGTCATGATCAATATCATATTGATATTTCCATGTGTCATAAGTAGCATAACGCACTTATAGAATGGAAAGTAAAGGAGTGGGAGGTCGAATTAGAAAATCATCCATATTATTGGAATTGTCTTTCTTATATCTGATGACTAAGTGAAAATGTTAAATGTAGGAGGCCCATTTAAAGTGCCTTTGTTCTTGAATCTTCAATTGAGAGTTGATGAAAATCAAAGGGTGGTTGTCGGTATGAAAAATGGTTTCTTTACCCAACAAATAATGCCTCCATTGTTTGAGCGCTTGAACGAGACTATAAAATTCCTTATCATAGGTACTATAATTTTTCTCTACCTTAGATAGGGTTTCAGAGTGGAAAGAAATGGGGTTTCCTTCCTGTTTAAGTATGTCACCAATAGCATATTGTGAGGCATCAAACTCAATCTCAAAGGGTTGGGAGAGGTCCAACAGATGTAAAACAAGGGATGAGCAGAGGGCGTCTTTGAGCTGAGAAAAGTGACTAGTTTCCTTTTTAGTCTAGATGAATGTAGAAGAAGTATTTGAGAGTTGATGCAAAGGTCACACAAGATTTGAAAAAGAGGGAATGAACTTACGATAGAAATTGATGCCACCGAGAAATCTTTTCAACTCCTTAGCTGAAGAAGGTATAGGACATTGCTTCAATCCTTGAATGTAGGATGAATCTCATTGAATACCCTCTGAGCTGACCACAAATCCTAGGCAGGGGCCTCAAATCTGACCAAAATATGACTTCTTCACTTTGACCTGCAACTTGTGTTCTTGGATAATTTAGAGAACCTGTCGGACATGTTGCATGTGAGTGTCCTATGTCCCACTGAAGATGAGAATGTCATCTAAGTAGATGACCACAAATCGACCCAGATGTTCTCTCAAGATGTCATTGATGACCCTCATGAAAGTGGTTGTGGAATTGGCGAGGTTGAAAGGCATGACTTTCCACTCAAAAAGACTAGATTTGGTCTTGAACATTGTTTTTCAAACATCATCTGGGTTCATTTGAACTTTATGGTAGCCGGTTGTCAAATCCAATTTAGTAAAACACTTAGCTCCTTGAAGGGTGTCGAGTAGTTCCTCAATCCAGGGCAAGGGGTAACGATTATTTATTGTGGCTTTGTTCTGTAATAACCTAATTTTAAATTAAGCCTAAAAATACTCATAATTTAAACAGATAAAAATTAATTCTAATTAATTTCTTTCATTCATCATATAAGTAGAAGAAATTCATATAAGTATTGGAAATTCATTTAACAGAATGCTAATAATTTTAAATAACCATTACATATTCATGAGAATGTGTACCTAAGAATACTTCTGTCTAATGCTAAATTCTTGACCTCTGAATGTTCTCCCTACTGCTCTGCCCAGCCTGTTTCTTTGACCAAACTGCGCCCCAAAATCGAGTTTTCCTCCCTGCCAACTAGGAACAAAGCCTGGGTGCCTCCCTAGCTCCAGGATACCGTAAGGAATCCTGGCCCCCATGCCCAAAACCCTTAGCAAACCGATGCCCTCGTAATGATCCTTCCCCACTACAGAACTCAAACTCTCTCCAACAAATCCAAGAGAACCCTGAAAAATAATCATACCTCCTTCCGTAAGCCTCCCCCTCATATGCCTCCTTCCCCTTTCCTTATCCCCAAATTCATTGTCTTATCCGATTATTAATGCTACTTATCCAATTATTAATGTTCCTTATCCGATTATTAATGCTCCATATCCCCTCCGTATACGTAATCCTTTAATTTAAACAATTACATTTATTATCCCTTTTAAATTAAATATCCATGTCATTGAATGTAATAGGTAATTAATTAATTAATCAAATTATAAAAATTAATTAATTAATAAATATTTAATTAATATCATTATACCAATCTTTGTTTAGTTAATAAAATGTTATAAAAATTAATTACCTAATAAATTTTTACTTAATAATCCCTAAACATATATTCTACTAGGGTTGTTACATGTTCAAGGCTCGGTAATCAGTGACAAGGCACATTTTTGAGGTATCTCTTTTAGGGATGACAAATGCATTAGAAGCACAGGGAGAAGATGAAGGTTTGATGTGGCTAGAGTTGATGAGGTCAGACAGTTGGCTTTACATTTCCTTTGCTTATGTTAGGGCCAACTCGTAAGTAGGGGCATTAGGTAAAGAAGATCCAGGGATGAGATTAATGGAATGGTCAATGTGTTGGGAGGGGAGAAGTCCCTCTGAAGGTTGAAATACCTCTACAAACTTGTGGAGGAGAGAATTCATTGTTTCAAGAATAGGGTGCATGGTAACTTTTGGTGTTATTAGGCACACCAACCAAAGAGAGACACATTGGTTTAAGTGTACATGCAGAATTTGTTCTTTGGTAGATGGGGGTTTTGGTTTTCTTGCAATTAAGATATAAGAGTGTCCTTCTTTGGTATTTTTGTACTGGCGGGATTTGGCTATATAGATAACATTTCTTTGGGTTTGGTATGGGATATTGAGGAGCAAATCCGCACAATCCAAAGGAGAGACATCACAAAGGACAATATCTTTGAATTGGCCTATGGTGAAAGTGACCATACAATGCTTAGAAGCTAAGAGGCGAGGTCCATCCTTCTAGACCTATCTGAGATGATAGTGGAGTAGTAACAAGATTAAGGCAATTGACAATGTATTGAGACACCAAATTTTTCTTGCTTCCATTGTCCAAAATTAGTGAATCCAAGGTGCTTTTGATTTGGGAGTTATGGATGAAGATGGGTTGGGTGGATGGGTTTGAATCTTCATCGATCACTAGAATCAGTGAAAGATCTAATTCTATGGGATTGTCTAGAGGAACTACTTTGGTATATTGTACTTGGGAAGGCCCAATGAGCTCAGTGAGTAGGGTTTTGTTGGTTTTTAGATTTTGGAGGATTCAATAATCTTATGAATTGTGTGAAGTAGTTTTATGGAATGAGCACCAGGGTCTAATTGTATTTGTATTGGTTGTGGGTTTTTGAGCCCCAGGAGGTGAAAAAAGGGTTGATAGATGGGAGCCACTTGGTTGAGAAGTGGTGGGATTGATGTAGAGGTGAGACTGAGGAATGCGACCACTAGGATATACTTTCCTTTTTGTAGACAAAGATCTCTAAAATGTTTTGTCTAAATTTGTATTTTCAAACATCTTTACTTCTCAATGGAATTGATTTAATAAACTAGCCAAAATTTTTAATATAAGTACCTGTTCCAGATCTAAAAGATGAATTAAGAGGCACATCTTGAATAAGAAGTCTATGTAGCCTTGAATTCCTTGTTAAGGGAGTTGTTGAAGTTGGTGCCATTTGATCCATAAGGATTTCACATACCTGGTTGGGTAGAAGCGATATGTGAAACCGTTGGAAAGTTGAGGCTAGGTTTTGATGGGTTTGGAAGTAGAGGATTCTAGAGCATCCCTAATCTCTATCACAAATGTGGTATTCTCATTCTCTGTATCACACCAAGTTTTTTTGAGTGCTTCCAATTGCAAGGAGAAAATCTAGATATTTATTTCCTCGATAAGTCCCGTACATGTATTGAAATAGGTGGAGAGGATACAGATCCAAGAATCCAAAATTTCACCATTGGTTTGACCAAAAAATTTGGGTAGTTGGATTCAAGTGTCCAACCAAAAGTGATATGGATTGTTTTGTTGTTGCATTCTGAGCAGCTCACTCAAGACGGAGGCAATATATTGGACGGGATTTGATGTGTTAGAATATAAGTTGAATACCAAAGGATCTTTTTGTGGAGGCATTCTGAGGCCAGATGAAGAGAAATGACTCCACTAGTTTGCAATGCTGAACAAAGGACTCTATTTTGAGAAAAGAGGATGCAAAACCTTGAAGCAACGGAGCTTGAACTGGTCTAGAGGGAGATATCTCTATTGTTTTAGATCTGTGTAACTCCTATCTGTGGAAATGGAGATGTGGGTGCCCTTGGGTCTTATGATATCTGCTGAACTTCTTGCATAAAAATGGAAACCATGGAATGGGCAAAATCTTGACTATTTCATGAAAATACCAAAACATTTTGGCTCAATATTCAATATCAAAATATTTTCCATGGATACTGAGGATTTGATACCAATTGATATTCCTAAGAAGGAGATATACAAGAGAAGGTGACCATGCAAGCCATAGCCCAACTTCTAACCAAACTCTCCTGAGGGGCGCCAATTTGAACAGGGGCACACCATTGGTATGCATGACCAAGCAATGGGGATCCAAACAAGGATGATCTAAGAGTGGCCAAGAGGCTTTGGATATCTCATAATGATCTTTCGGAATCAGAAGCACAGTGCAACAATGGAAGAGGGCCCAATCACTTCATCCCAACAAATAAAAAACCAACAAGGGCGCAAACCCCATATGGTCTACCCTCCCTTCTTCCTCGGAAAACTAGAAGGAAATGGCATGATGGTAATATTATTGATTGTAGGAACAACGCATGGACTCAAGCTTTCTCGAACCAATTCTTTGTCCATTAAATCCTAGACTTGTCTCTTGACTTTTTCATTTTCCTGCGGTGTCAACTTGTACGCTTCTTTGTTTGGTAAACTAGCGCCAGGTATAAGATCAATGTGATGGATTATACTTCTAATCAGTGGCAACGAAAAAGGTAGTTCATACACTACTATATCAGCAAAATCTCCCAGCAAGTTCTGGATTTCTTCTTGTAAATCATCCACTCTTGTATTGGTCAAAACAATTTTAGGTTTTCTGACCACAATAAATTGTGTGTCTTCCTTCTTCTTAACCTCATTAAGAAGTTCCTTCCCACTCATGAGAAGTACAATGTTTCTTGTCTCTCTTTCAATTTCTTTATCCTTAATCGGTAGCAACATGTGTATCCTCCCATTCTTCTCCAGGGTGTATGTGTTCTTTCTCCGATCATGTATCACATTTCTGTCATATTTCCATGGTCTACCCAACAATATATGACAAACATCCATGGGAATGACATCACATAATATTTCATCCTTATATCCTCCTATTTTAAATTCAACTAAACATTTTTTAGTGACATTTACTTGATGTCCTTTTTGTAGCCACGAAACTCTGTATGGGCTCGAATGTATGATAGTCTCTAGCTCCATCTTTTCTACCATCTCTGTAGAAATGAGATTGCTTGTGTTACCACTATCCATGATGACTTTACATACCCTGTCTTTGGTCTTGCAAGGAGTCCAAAAATTTTTGTTCCTTTGGCCTGGGTTCTCTACCTCCTTCTATGGCATTAAGAGAACTTTCCTCATCATTAAATATCTTCTACCCTCAGCATCTTCTGCCTCAAAATTCCATCCGTTTGCTTCGGAAATGTGAGTTTCACCACCTTCTTTCTTCCTATCTGGACACTCATAAGATTTATGTCCATTTTTCCCACAAACAAAACATTTCACTTCACCTCCTTGGCCTCTTCCTCTTCCTCTGGTACGAGGAAAAGTATTTCTATCAGCATATTGTCCTCTCTATCAGCTTCCCCCTCTCTCAGTTTGGGTTTGAGGTTTCTTCCCCTCTTCTTTAGATTTATGAGTTCTGTCTTGGGCAATTGTTTTGCCTCTGGCCTGACTTCTGCCTCGTCTTCTTTGACCTTTCTTTTAGCTCATCTTCTCTTCAGCTTTCAGATCCATATGATAAGCATCTTCTACATTCCAAAGTGTCATCATGCTCATCTTGTCCTAAATGTCATATTGTAGACCATTCATGTACACGGCAACCTTTTCATCATCGCTTTATTGATGACCTACTCTGATAGTTATCTTGTAGAACTCTTCAATGTATTCTTTCACGGACATCAGCTTCTGCCATGACTTGCGAATTCAGGTTTTTTCACTCCGTTGTATCTCGACCGCTTGTCATCAGGACCTCCGAAACTCCAAACTCCGAAATTCCAAATTTTCAAAAAATCTTCTCCTCGCCTTTACAGACAATAAACCAGTTCACGCTTCGTTAGTTCAAGCGACCAAGGGTTTCGCCCACACTTTAAACTTACAACCCTGCAAATGCTGAAATGATCTCGATGGTCCAACAACCACGATCAACAGTCCACATTGGATCCTACCTCTCGAAGGATGGATTCATCCAACACTTAACTTCCCCACAGCTCTCGTGGATCCTACAGTCATCTCTATTTCATGAATTCTCCATAGATAATTTCGACCGTTCTATTCTTCCCTCAATAACCTCTATGGAGCGAGCCAATGTTCTTTTACTGGAACTTAACCTTCTGCATGAATATTCTGCTTCGTTCCTTCCTTTGAACACTTCAAAGGAGCTACCCCTTCTGATCTTTCTCTAGTAAATTCAAGCCTCGAAAAAGGGCCTCTACTCACACTCCTTGTGGCATACCTTCAAATACTTCTACGCATTTGAACTCTCGACTATGTGCACCTTCTGCAACAACAATATTTCTCTCTTCCACCTTAGTTAATAACTCCTAAGGACTCAGCTAGCCTGCACACACCCTGCATGGCTCCTGTGCTTCACTTTCACTTTTGTTGGTGTTGGAGCCACCCTTGTTTTTTAATCCGTCACAATTTTCATTTTGAATACCTAAAATTCTAAAGATGGCCTCTTGATTCCCCCCCCAAAAACTTTGAAAACTCTGCAACCTTGTCACATAAGCAACGATTCTTTTTCTACTCTCAAAACAAGTCCACTTTCGTAAGAATGATCGCTTTTTTTGTTTTACTTCGGGATCTCGCAATTTAGATACTTTAATCCTTGAGTTCACACATCCCGAATCATGAAACGAAGAAGTTGTTTTCAAATTTTTTCCCAAGACATTAACTAGGGTAAAATCTTTTAACTCATGGTTAGACGTCGTCGGGGTTTCGCGCCTCGACGTTCGTCAAACCCAAGTTTTTATTTTTACAGCCCCGAGAGCCGAGAACACGAGGTACTTTTGGGATAACCCTGGTCAAGTATTAAAGGCAAAAATCTAACCATGGTTAAATTGGTTCTCGCCGTTTCTCCACTCGGCACTATCTTTTCGAAAGTTACGACATCTAAAACCCCGAATCACGAAGTCGCGACGTAATTATAGCATGACTAATTAATCGCCTAATCTAAGATTTTATTCCCCTTAATTGAGTCTTAATTATCGCCATCTCGCGGTTTCGCGGCTCGGCATACTAATCTCCCAGAAACTTGCCTTCGAAGTTCCGAGTTGCGATATGGAAAATAAATGGATTATAAATTAATGATACTCCAAGTCGCGATTACAGTTAATTAAGCCAAAGTTTGTCCTCGTGATCTTGCGAGTTGGGGACTCAAAATGTTAAAAGAAAATCCACGAAGTAGAGAAAAGTGAGTAATTGATGAAAGGTTGTAAAATTTGATAATTTAAGATAAGGCAAGATATATCCTGTGCCCCTAGGCTTACACATTTCCCGAGGTAGACATCTCTCTCCCTAGTCCGACTGACTGTCAAACTGCCAAAAATTAATGACATTAATGGAGAATTAGGGTGAATCCACGAATATAAGATCGGATTTTACACAATAAATTTGTTTCTAACTACGATTTGACAGGCTTATTTCGAAAAGTATCGAAGCTTGAAATATATATAAGATTTTCATTTTATTATAAGGAAATCATTTTCATAAGCACGCAGAGCTCGTCATTTTCTGAGTAAACTAATTTCTGCATGTATAGGCAGTTCTATCGCAGAAGGGATAAGACGGAAGCTTCAGCTATGGCTCCACGGAAAGCAGCAAAGGCGAATGTCGAGGTTGCAGGGAAAGACTCAGATAATGTCTCTGACACTTCACCCTAGAGTGTCGCCTCGGTCCCTGGCAGGTCATTTGTTTTAGATATTCTACAATCTGAGTTGGTGAATTATTCAGACTCCGACGACAATGAAAAGGACAACCTGAACACTAAATACAAGATAGTTGTTCAATATGAAATGCACAGGGTAGCAACCAGACCATGGTTGCTTCTGTTAGCTCTCCAAGAAACCCTCCGTGGTTGCAGACCAGAGGTGCTTGGTAACTTCAGAACTCAATGTTTTTGGTGTTTTTTTATCAAAATGGATCAATGGGATGACTAAACCAGAGTACGGCATTCAGACATTCAACATGTAAACAAATGAAACAGTGCCCTTAAGAATTGATTTATCAGTATTTAAACATCAAAGGTGAATGAAGAAACCATGTAACCAAACTAGTACGAAGTAGGGCTTGAGAGACATGCAAGAAACTGAATCAATTTGTGAGCTGAACAATGGAAATAAACATTCACATTCAGAGCTAAACCAAACTGATACAGAGAAAGAGAAAGTGGAATCTGATGTCAAAACTGAGAGAAAACTGTGATCTATATGAGCATGAAAAAGATGAATACAGTAGCCAGTTATTCCATCCAAAATCGAACCCTAGGTTCATCATTTGTTCTGATATTTATAAGTTTACAAAATAACTTCTGATCCTAAAAACATGGATCAGGTTTAACTAAAAATAGAAGGTAGAACTGTATACAAGATACAAGGGATATTTCCTCAAAATCTGGTAGATATTTGATTTTTCTTTTATTGCATGCTGATGACGTGGAGACAGCCTTCCAAGGCTAACGTTCTTCTCTTCTGCTGAGGCTAAGTCGACTTACTTGAGCTGGCAGGATACCCTGTGTTTTAGTTTGAAGGAAATTACACTTTGCCTTTGAAGTCGTCCTTCTCTTCACCATAGACTGAAAATAGATGTTGTAATGGATGAGATA
>JASDQU010012526.1:22065-37069 GCA_032191745.1 Picea mariana
GATTTGCCTCCTTATATGCAAATGTATGCAGTTGTTAATGTTGAGAATTTGAAATTGTATGAGCCTCCTTTGATTGATGATCAAGGAGAGCATGTTCAGATTCCTTCTATAGATGATTTTTCCCCAGAATATCTTACAGAACTGCATGAAGACACAATCCTTGACAGGAGAATGCAAACTTCAAAACGAGGAAATGGGGAGTATCTTCGAGTTGGTCTTAAAGGTACAAATCCAAGCAAATCTAAGTGGATTGAGGTTGGAAAGGTGAGGGAGCTATACCCTCATCTTCAGATAGACTGAAAATAGTCTTTTGGAGGTCCAAAAGCTTTCCAATGGGGAGGTGTGATCCAGGGGATCAAATTTTGCTCAAAATTCAAAGTGCTCGGAATCACTTCAAATCGAATGGGAGCGTAGGCCTTGTCGTTATGAACCCAACGCAAATCATTTGGGTTCAAACGGACGTCGGGAGCGAGAGATATCGTGTTTTGTTCAAAATGACAAACATGCAAAAAACGGGATGCTGACTGTACAGTCCGTACAGTCCATACGAGCACTGATGTGGCAAGCCGTACGACATGTGGCAGGGCATACAACACGTGGCAGGTAGTTATTTGGATAGTTGGCATGTGACATGGCTTGTTTGCAGCGAACAGGATGGTGACACGTGGCCCAATCAATGGTCGACACGTGTCACATGTATATTGGTTTAAAATCTTTGTAACCGGCAGGACTCGACCCCGCGACCTTCGGGCAGGGGAAGAGACTTGGCAAGGGCCGCAAAATGGTGCGCCACTGTATGAGTCTTATTATATAAACGGTTTTGAATATATTTGAATTTGTTATTGTGTATGGTTGGCGCGGGACCGAGCTGGGGCTTAGCCCCAGCGCCCAGTCGTATTTGCAATAACATATGACCCATTGCTATATGGTTGGTGCACGTGTGGATTTAAATTTTGGTTTAAACGGTTATACAAACGACCCACCACTTGTACATTAACCATTGGCTTTTGGAAACGGGGCCTATTTTTGCACTTGCGCGCGATCATATGGGTCACACGACCATAGCCTTGGCGGTGAGGGGCTAGGTGCTCCTGTAACCATCCTACAGTTTGCACGGTTTGCACAATTGTGCTCGGTGCTGAGTTTTAACGCTTAAATATGTGTGGGGGCTAGGTTTAGCCAACAAGGGTGCAATTTGTCGATGCAGAGACAACAAGTTTGAAGGGGGACTTCCAGGAAGCCTATCTTCTTCAATTTTTGGCCAAACGAGGTGCCGAAAAAGCCCAACTAGGGGTTTTTGGACGTTCTGGAGCCATCTATTTGAAATTTTGAGCATTTTAAAGCACATATTTGAGCACTTTGAGAAAATAATACAAAAGATCCATTGGAAGATGGACCAGGATATGTAGCCCAAGAGAGGGGTGAACTCCTTTATCATTTGTTGTGTTATGTGTTTTATGTTCACTGTTTATTGTTGTTGTTTATATGCATCTTGAATGAGTAAATTCTATTAAAGTTGTGTTGCAAAGTTGATCCATTTGCATTTTAACACATAAAATTAAACTTGCAAATATTTTCAAGAATACAAGTCTTCTTCATTTTTAGATCAGAATCGTATCGAACTTAATGATTGCAGGTTCTAAAAAACCTTTTAATCATAACTAAGTCTTTAACGAATTTTTCAAAAATAAAAAGTCATTGTCTCAAAAAATATCTGAATAGCCAACATGCATGAACAAACTAACATCCATGATAAAATTGAATCGATATCTTTGACAAACGTTCCATAAGCTAGTTGTGAGAATACCTATAAATCACAAAATAAAACAAATTAATAACAAACTTACTTTAAATAGAGCAGCTACAAAATCTATGATTCTGTAGTTTCTCCTAAATAAGCAAATAAAAACGAATTCATACCTCAAAATAAGAATCAAACTTTAAATGAACTTTAAATATTGGAGATTAATCTTTAGACTGAGCAATATTCCTTAGATATGAAGTAACAAACACAATAAATCTTGAAGATTTCATAATCATTGAACCTTCAACATTCATAGGATTTTTCTTTAATTCAACAATTTGTTTCTCATAATGTCCCATCATAGTTCTATTATGTATCCTTAGTTGTTGATTTTCTGATTTAAGTTCAACGATATTACTTTTCAAAATAGGCACCACAACACACTATTTTTCTTTCCAGAACAAAGTCCCAAAAATAAGACCATTGTGTCCCTTATCTTTTACATCTTGATCAACAACAGGTGACAATTTTTCTTCTTGATTTAACTTAGGACTTGGTGACTATATGCAATCTTTAGAAGGAGAGGTTTTAACTTCAGTCTTTGTTTCTTCATCAAGAATATGAATCGAAGAGCTTGGATTTGATGTCTTTCTAAGCTTATTCTTAAGCATCCCAGATATTCTCCATACCTAACACTTGCCTTTAAAATTAATTATTTTATCTATTGTCTCTATCAAATTTTTAATAGAGGACTTTGTGGTTGTAGTGGTCTAATATGAAGGAAGATTTTTATGAGACTAACCTGTAGGATCAAATTTAACAATTATCAATTTCATTAGTCACTACAGGGTCGAAATCAAGACTTGATTTCTAGCTCATACTATGGGTTACTCTTGGCAATGTTTCCTCATGCAACGGAGAATAAGGAGACCTATTATAACAAACCCCAAATGAACTATGAATGAGGAGACCTATTATACCAAACCCCAAATGAACTATTTGAACTAAACCCAGACTCAAGCCCCTGTGAATCATTAACTTGCATAAGGATCTCAGAGAAACTATTTTTCTGGACAAAATTTTCCCATGGATCCCCTTTCTGGGTTAAATGACATTCAAATATATTATGATTAACCCACAATGGAATAGATTCCTATCTGGATTACCAAACCCTATCTGATAAAAAAATTTCGTTTTTGTCAGACTCTTATGCAAATAGTATGGCAAATTCAATGAGTAACCTATGAAAACCATTAAAATCTTGAAATGGTAATAAAATACCAAGCCACGGGGCCTTCACAAGTGACATATTGTCTAATAATCATCACCAAGTCATGCCATTGTTTTTTAAGATTAGTGATAGGCATACCTTTGATATTGTATGATGCCTTTTTCAATGCCAAGAATTCATTCCAAGGAATGTCTTTAACTAGGTAATTTTTTTACCACTTCTCTCCTGTCATCACCATTAGAAATTTAATCAAACCAAGAGGAATTGGAAAAATATAAAAAACCATTAAAACCATTATTCATAACACAAATAAACCACAAATATTTGGATGATAGCACGTATGTTTAGCTTTGTGGTAATGGAATTAAAGGATGAATAGTAACATAATAAATCAATTAAACCAAAGATCCAAACTTCAATTCATGACATCATATAGATTATAGTAATGATTAAATAAAGTCATCCCTTGAAAGCTTATAATTAGGTTAATAAAACAAGAATTAATAAAGTAACAATAAAGAACTAAATCTTGAATTCCATCCTTCAGGCAAGATAATAAAATCTGAGTCATGACGATAATGATTTTCATTTAAAAACAAACATGGCATCAATTCACATACTAATTATTGAACGATACAAGAAAAATCTTTATAATCTGAATTCGAATTTCGTGTTAAAATTCATGAAATTCAATATAAATAATCGAAATTGATATGAAGAATTGTTGTTAAATTCAGTTTCAATAACTAATGAATTCATAATAATGTCTAGTAGAAAACAGAATCAATCACAACTATGAAAAAAATATTCACATGCTCATCTGCGAACCAACCAAGTCAAAGAATCTCAAACAAAGATAAGAGAAAACTTTCAATTAAAATCAAAAGGGACCCTAATTTTCTATCATTCAAACATAAAATATGGGGGTTGTTGTTTGCTACAACACAACGTTTATGGGCCATATGCTGATAGATTGTTGTTTTGGGAGAATCTGGGTAGCTCTGACCTTTCAAAAGAGTCCAATTTGGTTATGGGTAGAGATTTGAACTTTACTTTATCATTGAGGTAGGTGTGGGGAGCTAGGCCAAGACAGGATCCCATGAAGGTTTCTTTATGAACTGGATTGAAAAGTATAAGTTGGTAGACTTAGAGCCAACCAAAATTTCTCAAACATGGAGAAATGGGAGAAAAGGGCCAGATACAGTTGCCAAGCAGATGTATCATTTCCTGTTATTGAAAAATATCTTGGCAAAGAATTGGAAAATCAAGTCCCAAGTGGTCGTTGGAGGCATCTTTAGCCATATGACAATTTTGTTAGAAGTTTATGTCCCCTATAGACTTCCTTCTGTTGTTGAAATTCAATCGTGCATGATTGGATGTAGAAGAATACAAAGCATTGGTTACAGGGCTTTGGTCTTCGTTGAATGATATTTTTGAAGGCTTTTTTATGAGTCAATTTGCATGAAACCTTTCATCGGTTACACATGATACTAAGTTATGGGCCAAGGAGTATAAAAAAAAAGTTAGCGAGAAGATTTCAAAAATTGAAGCTCGTCTAGGGGAGATTCTTATTGAAGGACATTCACGTTAAGATTANAAGTGATGTCTAAAGAGTCATACTCTCTGGCTCAAGGAGAAAGACGACAACACTAAGTTCTTTCATAATTTCACTCGACAAAGAAAGAAAGCTAACACCATTTGGGAAGTGAAAAATTATAGGAAGGATTTGGTTTCTTCTTTTGAATACCTAGCTTCAGTCGGAACAGAATACTTCTCAGATCCCTTTAAGGAGCCTCCTAGTTTCCCGATCCAAGAAATCCTTAAGGTGCTTTCCCTTTATCCTCATCTTGTTTCATAGGAAGACAATGATGCTTTAAAATAAGAATTCTCTGATAAGAAAATTCATGACACTCTAGAAGCCTTCCATAAGGGAAAAATCCCAGGGCCGAATGGCCTCATGGTAGAATTCTATCTAGGTTTCTACGAGTTGATAAAGGAGGACATGAGGAAGGTACTTAATGAGCCTATGAAAATGGTTAAAGTGTGGCCATCTTTTAACAAAATCTTCATGGCTCTTGTCCCTAAGAAGAAACATTTGACTGCCTTTGAGGACTTTCATCCGATCTCTTGATGCAACCTAATTTATAAGCTTATTGAAAAAATATATTCCTCCCATCTCAAACCTATCTTCAATGGTTTTATATCGGTTGAGTAGTTTGAATTATTGGATGGTTTCCAAATTCAAGAAGCAGTCTCCATTGCATAGGAAGTTCTCCATTCCTTCAAGTCCAAGAAAATTTCAAGGTTTATGATTAAGTTAGAGCTTGCCAAATCATATGATAAGGTTAGATGGATTTTTGTTAGGATGGATTTGATTCAAATGGTATTAAAACTCCAAACTATCAATCAGATTATGAGTTGCATTGAGTCTTCTTCTCTTGTTTTCCTAATCAACAGATCCTATTCCTCTTTCATTCACCCTTCTAGTGGCCTTCGACAAGGCTATCCTCTCTCCCCCTTCATTTTCCTTCTAGTAGTGGATGGTTTGAGCAAGCTTATATTCCAAGCAATCGAAAGGAATCTAATAAAAGGAATAAATTTGTCATGGGAGGTCTCTATTTCTCACTTTATTTTTGTAGATGATGTCATTTTATTTGGTGTAGGTCTAGTTTAGGAGGTAAAATCTTGGGCAGAAATATTAGATGTTTTATGTAAATCTACAAGAATGCAAATCAGTGTCTCTAAATCAGTGATATTAACCAATACTCTGGATGAGAGGGTTCTTCCTCAAATAAAATCTTCCTTACACATTGAAATGAGAAGCTTGGAGTCATGCATCAAGTATCTGGGGTGTGTACTGAAGGATAACGACTATTCTTATGAAGACTGCGTGTGGCTAGTTAAAAAATACAAAGTCAAATTGCATCCTGGTCCCACCAGTGGTTATCGAGGGGGGGTCGACTTGTCCTTATCAACTCCATCCTCAACAGTATACCGGTTTATTGGGATACAATTGCTAAAATCCCTAAAGGAACATTAAACAAGGTGAAAAAAATCTTCTTTCAATTCCTATGGAGAGGAAACAAAGGAAATGGTGGTCCCTTTCTGGTAAAATTGAATCAGATCGCAAAGCCTAAAGAGATCGGCGGTGGGGAGTCAAAAATACATTTCTCTTTACCAAAATTTTGGCTGCTAAAAGCTTATGGCACCGGATTCATAAAAAATCTCTTTGGGGGGAAGTTATCTTCGTAAAATATTTCTCTAGTCAGTCTTTGGAAGAATGAATCAAGAACCCAAGGAAATTTAGGAACACGGGATCCATTGGTTGGAAGGAAATGTTGGATGTGTATCATCCAGTTGGATATTGATTGTGTTGGAAAGTTGGAAATGATCATAAGGTGAGGATAGGGGAGGAACCGTGGATAGGATGCAGGGGTGGTTTCAAGCTTTATAATGGGATTTTAGAAGAGCTCCATGAAAGAGGTGTTTACTCTCAATGGGATGTCAAGTTGATCGATGTGGACAGATTCAGAAGTAGTATGTGGAAATATGTGAAGCTTCTTGAGATTTTCGATATCCATAAAGAGGAGTGGGGATCGTTTTGTAATATTTTATCTGTTGATTTCTTCGGTTAGAGGAAGACGTAGAGGATGTCTTATGTTGGGGGAAAAATGAGAAATATGGAATCTATTTGACAAAGCTTGGATATATGGTTTTGGTGATGAACAACTTCGATGGGATATCACATGAGTGTTGGAATCCTCTATGGAAAGCCAATTCTCCCCTTAAAGTAAAAAATCTAGCATGGATGGTAATTGAGAACAAAGTATTAACGTGGGACAATGGTCTTAATAGGGGTTGGTTGGGCCCAAGTTGGTGTGTATTATGTGGAGGCTATGATGAATCGGTTCAACACTTGTTCATTAGTGGTTCTTATTCTCAAGAGGTTTGGTCAGAAGTGTGTTTCGATCTAAATCTTGGAGAAGCGGTGCTTGGTGGAGATCTAAAGTCATGGATTGAAGGATGGTTAGCAGGGAAGCATGACACTCGGTTCACATCGTTTCCTCTTTTCTTGGATTATTTTATATGTCAGGATTGAAACCCATTCATCTTCCAAAATAGATTTATTCATGAGGAACTTACAAAAGGGTTGATAAGAAAGCTTGGTCATGAACACATGCATAAGGAAAAGGCCCGAAAACTCAGGAATATAGTTGCATCGCAGATTGATAAAGAGGTTCCTTGGAGATTCTTCGACGGAGCCAGTTAAGGCCACCCTGCATGTTGTGGAGATGGAGTTGTTCTATATTTCACAGGCTCTCATTATTATCATATTCTATATACTAGGAAGAGGTTCAAATACAAAAGCAAAGTTTGCGGCTTTGTGGGCATTTTTGGGGGGAATTATTTTTTATGGTGAGATCACTCAATCTACGCAAAGCACGGATCTTTGGTGATTCAAAATCATGATTGATTGGGTAAATGGGAAAGGAGAAATCTAGGTTGCATGCTTAGCTACACGCAAAGCTTGAAGATGAGAGAGTTCATGTCTGAGATGGAATGGTTCTCGTGTAATCATATCTAACGTGAGATGAACAAGGAAGTAAATAAGCTATCAAAATATGCCCTCGATCTACATGATGGAACCTTTTGTTTTCAGAAATACTATGACAATCAGCCAATGGAAGGCATGACCTTTTATCTGTAGCGTAGGTCTGAAACTTTAGTAGAATAGATTTTGAATATGGATTTGCAATGTAATGCATGGAAAAATGTAGAAAAAAGTATAATAGTTTTTTTCAGTAAGAAAATACAAAGAAAAGTTTAGAAGAGATAGAAATATTTTGAAGTTGATCAAAAGAGTCACAATTGTCCTATGAGGACAGGAATATGTATATTTCAATTTTGAAATATAATTTTTTTTCTTACTCGGAAAAAAAAATGTATGTATGTGTTTTAGATGAATTTGATCCTTTGAAATTTACTAAGTATCGTTGATAATTTAAAGAGTACTATCAAGAAGGCCACTTCAAAAGTTACATGAAGAATAAGGGTAATAAATTAATAGTGTTTAATTATTAAAAAGGTGAATAGTAAGAAAGCAACAATATGCATATAATAAATAATAGATAGATTACACAATGATAAATCTCAATCTATCTTATTCAACTTTTTTATAGTCACACCTACTATCTTTCCCATCTTTTCATATCGATCATATGGGAAAGGACATAGAAATCGAAGACCATTCAAGCCTTTAACTCAATATATTATAGTAAAGTTCATACCCTGCCTCTCTTTCTATACAATATTAATAGTTGTTTTATCCAACATCAATCTTTGTGACTTCATGAAGCCTTAAGAAGGATCCCACTCATGGGACTGACAGAAAGTGGCCAACATAAAGAATACTTATACAAACTAAGAAAATATTATCTATTGAGAACTATAGCACCATAGTTGTACTTGGGATTCCAAGAGGCTACCCCATCCTTTGGGTTTTGACTTGATCAACTTGTAAATTCAAGTTCATGTGACATTTTGCTACATATTCTCGGGCATCCAAACCTAGCCGGTGCTGGAGAAATGGAAATTATATGACCTCCTAGTTTGGATTCTCGCCCTTTGGGCCTCTATAGTTGAACATATGGAATAATGAGACCTTTTTCTTTGTGGTTCTAGTTCTATCAACATTGGTTCTAGTTCTATCTCATGTGATCATTTGCCTTTAATTATTTTGTAACCAAAACCTTGTAACAAAGAGAGGACATAAAATATATTATAGCTAAACTATTAAAAAGAAATGATACATACACAACACTAAAATCAATTCATGAAACAAAATAATCAAATTTATCTAGTATACAAACATTGAAATCAATGTGTTATACTAAGAGAAATGTAGCAAACAATTTAGTTGAATTTTATTGACTTTATGAACACTAAAATCTATGCAATGTAATGAAATCAATAAAACAAACAACTTGTTTTATGAAAATGCAAAAAACAATTATAATTTTAAGTCATTTGGGAATATAAAATGCAAATATTGTCAAAACTCAAATCCCAAACCCAAATTCTTTAATTTAATATTTTCTTAGTCCTGTCAATATTTCATGATCATGATCACAAAACATTTAATGGATTAGTTGTTCATTGCCTCACTAATAAATCCATTTATTGGTCATAATTCTTTCCCTACAATTCTATCTAATCAATTGTTTCAAAATAGTGAGAAAATGTTTTTAATGTAGCCTTTATCTATTGTACAAACACTAAAATCAAAGCATGAAACATAATAATCAAATTTATCCATTGTATAAACATTGAAATCAATACATGAAACATAATAATCAAATCTATACATTGTATAAACATTGAAATCAATGCACTATACTAAAAGTATTGCAACGAACAACTTTGTAGAAATTTATTGGCTTTACAAACACCGAAATATATGCAATATAATGAAATCAATGTAGTGAATAACTTGTTTTATAAGAACACAAAGATCAATTTTAAATTTCAATCACTAGGGAATATAGAATGCATATATTGTTACAACATAAAACCCAAATCCCAAATTCTTGTATTTCATGTTATGATCCTTCATTTTTAAAATTAAATTATAAACAATGTATTAGAATTTTGTTTAACTTTTTGTAACAAAATACCTTTAAGATATGGAAACATTGTACACTGATTCTTTTATGGAAGGTGTTAGCACTAGAAGTCGCCTCTGGATTGCAGCAAAGGTAAGCCCAGTACCCATCAGTTTGTATGTCACAATGAATAAATTAAAGGGGGTCAAATGAGCTCAAACTCAAGAAAATATCGCTTTAACTTAGAAATCTGGACCAGGCAATGCATGAGAAAGTGAGGTCTTGATTTAACTTCACTCAGTAGGTTGTATTTAAGGGTGAGTAGGGAGAAGAAAGGGTGAGGAAATGTAGAGATCTTCTATGGACATCAGGTCTTCCAGCAACCTAAGGAGGAAAAGCTTCAAATACAAGATCTTCTTGAACCCCAAACTTCAGGAAACTGAAAACGTCATAAAAATATTGCAATCAAACATACATTATGATATATTCACAACACTCGACCAGATCACCCATGCTCAAGTATTCAATATCAGAAGCAAAATAGATGATAAGAAAGTTGATTGTCATTAAACAAGCAGTCTCAAATGGAAACACATAACCAGAGAACCAGAGGCTTCATTAAAACTTTACAATACAGGAGCTTAGCTCAACCATAGACCCTAACAAAATATCAAAACTGAGTATTTATACTCATAATAGTTGCCACCACCAGGAGTGTGACCTGGCCACTAAAATCAAAGCCTTGTGTTTGCATCTTCTTCTTGTCAGTCTACACTTGCATTCTTCTGTCAGACACGATCTCAAATCAGTATGGGATTTGTAGGAGAATCCGCTGATAGGGGAACTTTCGGCTGAAAGCCTGCCTACACAGTCGTTTTTCCATGCTTTCCATTTATGGGGTGAGATGAGGTTTCAACAACTTCCCCCATTTCCATTAACTACCTGCATCAGGATCGGGATGGAGCCTGACACCCATGAATGCTCCAGGATACATTCACGACTCCTCCAAGTCAAGCCCAGCGCTTTGAAACCATGCAGATCTTCTGAAGAGACCAAGATGATCTCTTTCGGCCTAAGGCACAGCTCCTCTCCATCGCTCCATGTGACCTCGGGCCATGACCTTATGCATCCCCATATGAAATTTTGGGATTTCACCTGTCTGGAGTCTTCACTCCCCTTGATTTCAAATATCCAGATGTTCGATCCCACGAAATGACCCATTTAGATTGACGATCGGGCCTTCTTTGATATTGACAATCAGGATCATTACCTCAAACAAACTCATCCCCCTGTTTCTCAATCGGGTGCCTACCGTTCTTTTGGCTGCATTTTCCATATGCCCCTAAGCTGTGATTGTGAGCCTAATTCCCAGGTGTTTCGAGATTTCGCGTTTCATGAGTTCACACTGTATTCCATGCTGAAATCTTTGAGTCACGAAATCATGATCGCTCGAATCAGGTGACACACATCTCTTTCCATATGACAGTCCAGATCATTTTGTGACTTCGTGTTTCACGAGTCCTCATAACTCTGCCCTTTGACTGCTCCATTCTGCAAGTCAGCGAAATGCTAACCTTGCACCATGTGTCCTTCCCATGATCGACGGCTAGGATGGCCCCACGATTTCAGAACTCTGTCTGACGCTAAACTTCGTGTAACTCTATGATCACGATCACTCAATGGTCGTCAATCCGATCTGCCTGGTGGATCTTCGTCGTTGAAAGATGATCTTGCTCGCTCGCTTGATTTGAGTCCATATCAGATTGCTCTAAGTGCTACGCTTTGTGCTCATGACTGCGGCCTGTGTAAATAAATACTTGGGTGGATGGTTGAAGGTTCGGGAAAGCAAAGGATCAGTGATAGAGGTAAGGAGGGAATCAATCAACCTTAGAGAAAACAAAAAATCTAGGTTCGATACTTCTTAGGCTACCAATCAATGAAAAAAGGTCTATCAGTCGGATGAAGACAAAAACAGAAAAATACAAGCCGAGAGGAAAAACCTATGATTGGGTCTGCAAAAGGAGGAAAAATGCGCAAAAAATTACACACTTAGGTAGAAACCACAACTCATAATACTTTGATAAGTTTATGTGCTAACATTAGCTCCACAGGGGATGGCATGCTCCCTACGAGCTTCCAAGAATGCACAGCTCCAGTGCCTTTGCTTTGGGTTATGGAGTCTCCTACTAAAACAAAGTGAACATAAAAAAGGAGTGGTATTTACAATGGCGGGATGCCAATTGCGACTTTAAATGAAAAACAATTTCAAGAAGTGTCATTTACAGGGCCACCAAAAACTTCGTCACCCTCCAAATTCTGCAACCTGTAAGTATTATTAAGGGATATCTTAGAGATTCTAAAGGGTCCAATCCAAAGGGCTTCAAATTTACCATGCTTTCCCTTGTCATGTCTGGGTGCATCCCATTTGAGTACTAGATCCCCCAACTGGGAATCATCCTTACTGACTTTCTTGTCAAAATCATGCTTGATCTTCTATTGACGCTGATGCGCTCTGTTCATCACCTACTCTCTAGTTTGTTGGACTTCTACCAACTAATGAATTCTTTTGATCATATCGCCAGGTTCTCCATGACAGTCTTGGAAGAATTTTGCCACAGGCAGGGCAAGTTGAGAAGGAAAAACTACTTCAATCCCATTTACAAGTTGGAAAGGAGAGATGCCCAGGGACCTCTTTGTTGACACTCTATCATCGCACAAAGAAAATTTGAGCTTTGAATCCCATGCTTTCTTGTTGTCCTCTAGAAATATTTTGATAATATTTATAAGGCTCTTGTTAGAGGAATCTGGAAATCCATTTCCGTGGGGGTAGTAGGGGGTAGAGTGGATCAATACAATTATGAACTGCTCACAAAAATTGATCAATGGTTCAGCCTTGAAGGATGCAGCATTATCAGCGACGATTCTATTCGAACAACCAAACCTTGCCATAATATCTTCGAGAAAACCAATGATCACCTTGTGAGAGGCACTCCTTATGGGGATAGCTTCTATCCATTTGGTGAAATAATCTGTTGCGGTTAAGATCCACCTATGTTGACCACTTGAAGGATGATGGATTTCCCCAATAAAGTCTAGGCCCCACTGTTGAAAGGGTCATGAAGCTACCACAGGCTTTAATGGCAGAGACTTGAGTTGTTGCTTCCCAACGAATTTTTGACATTTGATACAAGCTATTATTTTTTCACAGACATCAGTGAATAGAGTAGGCCAAAAGTACCCAGTCCTGAGAATCTTGTAGGTTGTGGTTCTCCAGAAATGATTTCCCCCACACAGGTCATCATGAAAATCAAAAATAATCTTTTGGGCCTCTTGTGGGTCTAAACATCTCAGAAGAACACCCAGAGGGTCTTTCCAATACAAGACTTGGTCAATAAGGCAATATCTAATTGCTTTGAGATTTAAATCTCTTGCCTTTCTTTTCCCCATCCCATCTGGGGGATTTAACTCTTGCAGAAAATATACAATGTCTTCGTACTAGGCGCATTCTACCAATGGAGGGTTGTCCTCAGAAATTTTATCAGACAACTTAGCTTGTTGATTTTCTGAGCAAGTGTTGATGAATTTAACCCCCAAATATTTACAATTAGATTCAGCTAATAGCTTGGCTAAACCTTGGCCTTTAACTAGATTGGTGGGCTTTATTTCCATATCGAATTCAAGGATTTTGGCAATCCACTTGCTCCTTCTTCCATCTAAGTCAGGTTGAATGAGAATATCTGACGCAGAGGGGTCCAACCTATCACCCCGCAGGGTCTCTTCACCGACTTCCTGCTCACAGGACCTTCTTCTTCTCCTTGGCCCGAAGAACCCCAAGGTTCTTCTATTTCCCTATCGAGAAATCTGCACCCACAGTTCTCTTCTCTCGCGCAATCCCCCTTCCTTAACTTATCGAAGGATCAGAACTTGCGGCTTCACGAGTCCGACAGTCGGCGCTACGCCCTCGGATCCCCGAGATCCGACGCGTCAGTCAACTCGCTGACTTTCCCTTGAGGGATTTCGCTACTCGCGATATCAAACCTTTGGTTTTCCAACCTCTGATAGCCGAGGTGCCGAAACTCCGAGGCGCACGTGTGACTTGACTCATCCACACCCGTCACTTCTCTCGGGACTTCCGCGCTATCGCTACCTCACTCCCTCGCGACTTCGCTACTCGCAAGTTTGAATAACTTTCTCGTTAACTCTCAATGTTCAAGGTGCCGAAACTCGCGACCTCACTCCCTCGTGAATTCGCTTCTCATGAGGTCAAGTTCTCAAGCCTTTTCTCGCAAGGCTTCGATGCACGAGCCCACGTGCGGATTCAATGGTCCTCCAACGATCTGGATCCAACGGCTATTCACCTCCTCGCGCCTCACGCCTTCGCGACTTGGGGTGCCCAACACATGGGCCTTTACACTGTGAACCCCCAAGTTCGCGAGATCATCTAGATCTCTGCCACGTGCCCTCTGCCAACGGATGGCTCCGATATTCTCGTGCCTCGCGTCCTCGTGACTTTTAACCCCAAACACTTGGGCGTTCACCCTGCGAACTCCCGAGTTCGCGAGATCATCTAGATCTCTGACACCTGTCCTTTGTCAACGGACGACTCTGATCTTCTCGCCACCTCGCCGCTTCGTGACCTCGCGCCTCATGACTCTTGACGCTAAGCTCTTATCCCTTCTACTTACGAGCTCCCGAGATGCGAGGTGCCACCTATCTGCTTGCCGACTCCTGTGGTCCACACCGTTCTCGCGTGCTGATATCCCGAGATGACGTCAACTAGGCCCCACAACAAAGAGCTCTCACCTCCTCGCCACTCATGAAGTGAGTGACTTCCTCTTCCAACTTCCGATGCCCGAGTTCCTGATGTGGGTAAGCTCATGACACGCGTCCGCTCCCGAACGAACGACCCAGATCCTCGTCGCCGTTTCCACCTGTTGTGGCTCCTTCTGAATGTGAACTCCTCGATGGTCTAGATTTCCTTTGTTGTCTATCTGATGGCTAATGTTGCTCCCTCCAGAGCTTCTGCGCTTTCTTCTCGACCTTGGAAGAATTTCAAGTTTCAAAGGCCTCAACCTTTTGTCTGTTTTCTTCTGCGAGCTCTACAACCTCGAGCCTCACTACGCGTTCTCCACGACGCTATTCCTTCTGAGCTTGTTTTCCTCGAATCCTTAAAGGATTCTGACGTCTTCTCTCCGGTAGAGTCTTCACATGCACACACAACGTGCTATCTCTTCTGAGCTTCCGCAACCACTCAGACCACTTGGGGGATTTTATCCTCCTTCCTTCTCCCACAGATGGAGAATAAAGTGCCTTCCTGGCTATCTGTTTGCTCAAACACCCTCCTTGTTGAGCCTTCTGGGTATTCAGCAACCCAGTGAAGATCCTTCCTTGGACTCTTCCTTCAAATCCATAACTCAAAGAGTTATT
>JASDQU010012526.1:37094-49814 GCA_032191745.1 Picea mariana
GTATCTTCTCCTCTTTCACAGAACACTCAACAGTTATGTATTCCTGTGCACTTATGCACTTCGCTCGATGCCCACCTGGCAGAGCTCCTCAGAATGCTCAGCAATTCTAGTCCCTCTCAAACTCTCTACAGAGTTATTCTTCCTCTGTGCACCACTGTACACACGCTCAACGCCCACTTGGCAGAGCTCTCACAGAATCCTCAATGATTTTGTCTTCTCTTTCAAACTCTCTACAGAGTTCTTCTTCCATCACCTCGTGCTTATGCTCAATGCCCACTTGGCAGAGATCCTACAGAATCCTCAGTGATTTTGTTTCCTTGAACTCACGGCAGATTTCCTTCTTTTGTGCACTCCTGTACACACACTCAATGCCCACTTGGCAAAGCTCTCACAGAATCCTCGATGATTCGATCTTCTCCTTCAAACTCTCAACAGAGTTCTTCTTCTGCACCACTGTGCATATGCTCGATGCCCACCTGGAAGAGCTCCACAGAACTCACAGCTAAGTTCTGTTTGCAACTGTGTCTCAGCTACACAGCCTTGCCTCTTGAGGTGTTCAGCAACCTCACAGGTCTTCTTCCTGAGTTGTTGACTTCAGTCCTATGCCTCAGCACGTCTTTGTCTGACTTCTCAGAGTTCAGAAGTGCATCCTCAGTGCACCGGCTCTCAGAACCCTCAGCGTTCTGTCACACCCTCCTAGTATGAGGCCTCAAAGACCTCCAACCTGAATCAAAGGAACTCCTGCAGAATGCACAACCACAGTATACATTCATAGCATATATATGGAACACACACAGACATGCATATAAGACAGAATAATGCAGGAAAAGATGCTCTGTTATATTAACAATGGCAAATGCCTGTATTCTACAATGGTGTTCCTCGAGCTCTCTCTGGCTCTCTCATACAACCATCCTATCCTAGCTCCACTCTCTCAAAATGAGATATGAAAATCTCTTNTGTGCCTCAGCACATCTTTGTCTGACTTCTCAAAGTTCAGAAGTGCATCCTCAGTGCACCGGCTCTCAGAACCCTCAGCGTTCTGTCACACCCTCCTGGTATGAAGCCTCAAAGACCTCCAACCTGAATCAAACGAACTCCTGCAGAATGCACAACTACAGTATACATTCACAGCATATATATGGAACACACACAGACATGCATATAAGACAGAATAATGCAAGAAAAACTGCTCTGTTATATTAACAATGGCAAATGCCTGTATTTTACAATGGTGTTCCTCGAGCTCTCTCTGGCTCTCTCATACAACCCATCTCTTGGCTAACTCAAAAACTGAGATCTAAAAATCTCTTATCCTGAGGAGGCTCATCGAGCGCTTCCCTCCAGGTCCACCTACTCTAATAAATTACATTCAATTACAATGAATAGGCTGTCTAGTCCAAGATCGGATCTAGATCTCAACCATTCCTAGAATTAAATCCAATCTGCCTAACGCCTGCTCAAAGGCACGGCTTTTCCTGGCTCACCAGCCTAATTCATTCAATTACATTCAATTCAAAATTCAAATGAGGACTACACCTCTCTTCATCCTTTGAATGTGTGCGCGCTGACGTGGCTGGCTGGCTGGCTGGCTGCATGGAGAGATGCTCCTGCATCAACAAAGCTTCTCAATATTCACACACTTCCCATAAACAAAAAAAGGGAAAAGACAAAAAACTTTCTCCCCTGAACAAATAGATCCTTCAAATCCATGAGCTTATTTCGATGGAGCCTCACATAACCAACTTTGTGAGGGTGGGTTCATACTACACCTTTCAAAATTACGTTTTTTTCACTCAAAACTGGGGTTGGGTCAGGATACAAACAACCATGCAGAGATCTTGACCTTAAAACTTCTACTTACCTTTGCAAAAGAAAAATATCTACGACACATCCATATCTTTGGAGATTCTTTTATTGTGGTGAAGTGGGCAAGGAAATTTCAGAAATGTCATAACATTTTCCTCCTCCCTATTCTGGAGGAAACTTTTCGATTACTAGAAAATTTTGACATTGTAGCTATCTCTCATGTCTACAGGAACAGGAACATGGTAGCAGATGCTCTCTCAAAATAAGGGCTACACCTTGTACTAGGACATTGAGACATTACAAAGCACAAAAATGGAAACTCAATTTTTTTTCACCATCGGCCCTTTATAGACTTAGCAGCTCAACAACATGATACACAACATGAACAACAAGAACATCAACAACAATAACAATCCACATTGACAACAATCAACATAATTTCCTGAAATAATTCCACAAAGACTACATAGTAGAAGATTTATAATCTGAAATCCAAGATTCATAGCCTATTGGGAACTTTATATGTAACTAAATATGTATCTTAATCGAGAACTCGCTACACGACTAAAATTTAGAGAATGACAACTTTTTTGTTTTTATTATCCCGACACGGATATCACACCCATGAGGTGCAGTGCTCCTTGAAGCACCTACAAAATGTAATTTTGTCTCTTCGGATGAATAAAATTATTCTTTTTTCCAAGGAAAAAAAAAACTTAATTGAATTGCAATCACACAAAATATGAAAATAAATCAAATCACAAATGAACAAAAGTGGAAATGCATTAAATTAAATTTTAGCTATTAAGAAATGAAAAGAAACATTGTGTCACCTGGATCGAGGGGCCCGTCTCGACCTGAGAGACACACCAAGAAAGTTAATTTAGACTAGATCAATGTGCAATAGATAAGAAAGGATCAATTCTCATTCAAGATAAACCATCATTACAAGAAGGGAACGATTAACCCTTTAGATCTGTGATATAATGCGTTTCTCTTATACAAACTTACTAATATCCTCTCTTAATTCATGATGCCTTATTTATACATAAAAATTCAGTAGGGGAGGATATAATTGAATCCCCAAATCCCTGAGTTGTTAAAAACAATTTCTAAATTTAGAAAAACAATCAACGACAAATTCCGGGAAATCCTAGTTAAAGAACCACGCATTTCTCCGATGCCATTTAAAATTTTAAAATATGATTTGGAGTGGAGGGGATAAATGGCCTCGTTGAGTAGAAAACCCATGTGACTGATTTTCATAATTTTCCTTCATCCACTCGCGATTGACCTCGTAAAATTGTCTCTTTGTTCTGGAATGGGTATGTTTACAACAGTTACACATGCTTATATGGAGAATTGGATCTACTAATCTTCATGGATGTACATGATAAGCTTGGTCATCTATGTAATTCATGCATTTATCTAATACAATATCATTCCTTCCTATTGCTTTGATTTTTTTTTGTTGGGTCACATATTATGTCATTTGGACATGTTGAGTTCAAGTTTGACAAGGAACAAAGGAGGAATTTTGAAAATCTAAAGGACAAATATCTCTTTCCCGATACGTGTGGATTTTGTTTGGACAAGGGACTAGTGTATGAAAGTGGATTTGGTATTTTTATTCAAAACTCTTTTATTATATCTTATTTCTCTTGAATTTTTCAAAACTCGGAATATAATTTATTATTTTTATCAAGTTTTAATCTAATTTTTGAGAAATCTAGTTGATTAGCATTTTTTGTTGAATGAAGCAAAGTTGTTAGCATTTGCATTTTTTTTTAAATTTGATTATTCCTCTTTCATTCTGTCATCATAAAGTTACTTATGTAATTATTACATTATGATAACTAACTAAATATTAAGCAGAAGAACATTTGTTTCCATTAATGATTATTTTTATGACTTGTGTAAATTGTTGAATGTATTTTAATAGATGGCAAGTCCTTAAGAATTATTTCTGAAAATCTTGTCATTCATATTTCTTTCTTATGCTTGATACTTGTTTCCTATCATCCAACAAAAGAGACATTTAACCTAAACAATTTTTTGCATGTTGTGAATGAATTGAATATCACTTTGGAAGATAAGTTATTAGACTATTGTCTCATGTTCATTTGTTTTCCCAATATTATATTTGTTTCCTTGGATATAAATAGAGTGCAGATATAATCATTGATATATATTTTTAGTAGCAAGTCTTATTGTACTCGAAGTATTATTAAGGTAATGAATTATTTCTAAGTGTTAAGAATCCATCTTTATTTTCTACACTCTTTTAGATTTTCTCTCAATTGACATAGGATAGATAGATTAAGTCCTCTTTCTGAACCCTACATTAAGACCATATCATAGTTTGAATTAACAAGCATCTTTACAAAGAGTAAAAAAACATCATAAGTGGAAAACCAAGCCCAAAACTTGGTTGGAAACTACCATCCCAAATGAGAACAAGTCTAATTAGGTCTTGTGATCAAGTATTTGTACCCTATTGCAGGATGGATTTTTCCTACCTATCAATAAAAGTGAAGGGTTCAATGTATAGACTATGAGAGTTACTGAGTTTACATGTCAATGTCTCCTTTTATTATTGTATGAATAGGTGTTTTGGAATAACAATCAAGTTTTCTTGTACATTTAGGTTTACATTTTTTTGTTAAAATTATTCTCAATAACTTATATAAATTAGATTCTTTCAAAATAATATCTTTGGATAAAATCCTTAGCATTTTGGAAACTTATGTTCCTTGTATTCGTTGTGGCCTTCAAAATTTCGGCATTTAAAACAATATTTGTGTTGAATAAGTGTTGGAGTAAGTATTTCGACACTACATTTTTTAGAATTTGGATGTCAATGTTGATTTCACTACTATATAAATAGGCACTTTGCACTAACAATTTCACATATTTTGTGGATTCAGATTCACATTTCTCTTATTAAAAACATGGACTAGTCTTTTGATTATTTTGTAGCCAACATCCCTTTGAATATAGATAGTGTTAATGATGTGTAGCAATAATTAGACCTTGACTACAATAATCACTATGGTAAAAATCCATAGTGTTATGGAGTATTATTTTCCTAGTAGTTCTTTGATGCATTGAAAATATGACATTTGAAAAAATAATTATGTTACATATCTTACAAAACTTGATAGAAAATATTAAGGATAATTAGTAAATAAAAAATTAAATGGTCTTCTTCTTGCTTAAATACAATATATATAGTGTTATAGAAAAAATTTCCACACTCCATGCATATTGCTTTGATGGCCTTTCATTTCCATCTGCAGACTTAATTTTCCTTTTTTTCTCACTCCAGAGCCATACATACACATTTATGTCCATATACGTGAGCTACGGTTAGACAACTCGCGTATACGCAGGTTGCTCCATTACAACCCACTTACATCGATTTTTGTGCTCAAAAATTAAAAAAATTGTCGGCCTTCCATGACATGTCATGAGATCCATGATCCTTGACCTTCCATATATTGGAAATGCTCCCACTGGACCCTTCAATTCTATTTGGAGGATATAAATAGAGTCATATACAATCCTTGATGAAAACATCACATTGAGAGAAAAGACACTATGGAGAAATTTCACCTCATATTGAGTTTGCATCCCTTTTTCCTTAAACGTCTGAACTTCTAGTGTTCATCCCCCAAGCTTTTCCTACCTTGACATGGAGAACCTCATTTTCTCCTACTACTTGTGACCTTACCTTTGTGGAGGATATAAGTGGTGGAGGTTTAACTGGAGGGACTTAGTTTCTCGGTTCTGATATGTGTCAATATAGAAGTTTGTCACCTATGTACTTTTGTTGATTACATTAATAGAAATACTCTTTTCTTGTCCAATTATATATCGCAAATATTTCTATTACTCTCCATGGGCGTATTTTTTATGTATGTTAATGCATTATGCTATTTTATATGCTAACATTGTATATCATTCCACATGCTTGTGTATATTGGTTGTTGAGGACAAGTTGCAGGTATAAAGATTTGGGTCACATGCTCAACTGTGGCCTCCTTCAGACGTCTGGATGAGGTAGAATTATAGCCTTCTCTTGTTAGCCTTTTCATTTATGTAGCATACTTCATATTAGAGTTTATTTTTGGGTGTCATTCTGTTTGTTATGGTTTTCCCCTAGGCATAGAGAGATTTTCCTCGTAACATAATTGGCGACTCCACTGGGGAGATATATCCTTTTTGGGGTATTGGTTTTTTTTTTATCCTTGATTTTTTCTTTTTTTTTCCATAGTTTCTATGTCACATGTTTCTTGACAGCCTATATTTTTCCTTATATCCGAGTTTCTTGGCCTAACCCTTTCTGAGGAAGTGTATTCTTCGCCATACATAGGTTTTCCCCTTGAAACTCATGTACATACACAAGTTGTCTCCCTTTAGGGTACATACATATGCTTTTTTTCCATGAATAGTTGCATACACTATCTTCTTGGTCCTTTTGGATGAGTTTGGTGCTTACTAGGTGATTTTTGCTGGTCGTTGAGACTTCTTGGGTCCCTATTCTAAATGTTAAGTGTCTACAGAGTGATAGGAAGCCGCTTTATTGGTGAATATTTTGGGCGAATTCCTTTCTTGTCATTTTTCTCATTTGTTGTCCTTGCATTCTAGTCTGGCTAATTGCTTCTTGGTATCCTTCTTGGCTTGTCTCTTCTTTCTTTTGGTAGGGTCTTCCTGTGAGGTTGTTATTTAGTCCTTTCATTTTCATTTCATTATATCGAAAATACAAAAAAAAAATCCTTTTTTCATTTTACTTATAGCATTTTCACTTTTGGTTACTTTAAATTAGTTTTGACATATTAGGAAAGATTGCACTTCATTGAAATTGTAGAGATTTCATTTTGGAAACAACATTTAGAAGCATACCATCTCTTTGAAAATCAAGACTAGTACTTAGCAGCTTTTTTTATATATTCTTATCTTTTACATATGTTGAGTCATAATACCATCGATTTCACGATTGCAACTCTTGAGTAAGAAGAAGCCATTAAAATTAACATTGAATAATAAAAATTGATTAGAATTGATTTTATTTTTTAGGGTATAAAAAAAGGTGTAGGACCTAGGGCCTTGGAATAGGATTTTGTGAGTAAACTTCTCCAAGGATAGAAAAATTAATGTATGTGTCTAACCAGAGACTGGTGAAAACATTTATTTAATTGGTGTCCTCAAGAGGCTCCGCTCACACCAGAGTTAAGAACGAGGTTGCACGAAGTTGGTTGCATATATAGCCCTCTAATGCCTTCCTAACATCATAGATATTTATGGGTTTCTATTCATATCTGGGGGTTTCTCTAGTGCCTTTACCTCCTTGAGAGGTGATTCTTTCAAGATTTAGGGCTTTGCTACCCTACCCATATGGTGGGTTGAACTTTTGACTACTTGCATGAGCATTGGTTATATCATGGTGACTTTAGTTTCTTGACTTAGGTATCCACATGGGTTTCTTGTAGGGGTTATTTTGCAGGTACCCTGAGTCAAATAAGGATCGAACAACACATAAACTTTATGGTGGATTTTCTCTCCAGAGGAATCTGATCGAATAGACTATGAAGCATACGAGGGTCCTTATAACTAGTTATGTTTCATCCACTCTATTGTTCAGGAGTCTCATCCCCTCCTGGGTGAGGCATACCTTCTTTAGTTTGGGAGGTCCCTATTACACATCAAAATTTCACATTTGTGTTTGGCACCCTAAGTGTCGCAAGTGTCGTAAAGTGATGTATGCAGCTTGGTAAGTGTCGCATGCATTGTCGCAAGTTTTGTATGCACCTTAACAATTTTCTCATTCATTTTGTGAGGTGTCTCCACCCCTTGACACCATTCAAGCAATTTTTCATGACCCCTAAGTCATATGGGAGGAGGAAACCCATAATTTATAGGTAAAAACACATCTTTTCCTTGGAAAATTTGACCTTTTTCTAAGAATTTACGAAGGGTGGTGCCCCCATGGCCATGCTGGGGGAGTGCCATGGCACCCCCAAT
Organism: Picea mariana; assembly: GCA_032191745.1. Classification (NCBI taxonomy): domain Eukaryota; kingdom Viridiplantae; phylum Streptophyta; class Pinopsida; order Pinales; family Pinaceae; genus Picea; species Picea mariana. The sequence continues at coordinate 44,928 of JASDQU010012526.1, forward strand.
GTTCTATTAGTAGAGTGCCACTACTAAGGTGGCACCTTGACTCTCACTAGAGGGGATTTCCATTCATATTGAAAGAAAAGGGGGATCTCCTCCACCTTCTTTTATGGGACAACTCTTTCAGATTGGGTTGGTTGTGTTTGACCCCAAGTCCTTGGATTCGCTTTAGGATTTTATAGAATATGACATATTCTTCACCTCCCAGAATCGCAATCATCCTACCATGAGTACTAAGTCAAATATGAATGCATTAGGAAGCCCTTCGAGTCTAATGTCCACTATGTTTAGTGGGGTCCCCTCGATTCCCTCATTGTCATTTGTTTAGATACCTAATGCTACCCAACCCATGGGCTCTACTCAACCCATGGGAACGAATCCTTTTATTTTACCACATGGTATGTTGAATCATAGAACTCAATCAATATTTCCTTTAGCCACTAATCCTTTCTCTTTTGGTATGCGTGACATGAATTCACACTTCTCATCCTTGGTTTCATCATCTCATGTAGATCTTAGTCTTGGTTCTAGGGGCATGATGCCTCCTTATTCTCCTTTTTTTTTTGGTGGAGGTCATATCCCTCAACCAAATCCTACAGTAAGAGGTTGGAATCCTCCTTCCTCTAGACCCAATCCTAGCTACACGTTTTTAGGATCGAGTGCTCAAATGGAAGTTCCTTCTACTTCCTATATTTCATCCATTCATCCTTCATCTTTTATGTTGATTCCTATGAACTCTTTTCTCATGGTGAATATCCCTCTTTCCTATGGTGTTTCATCGATGATGATTCCCTTACAACCTTTTATTAATTAGTGGGGAGGAGGATACTATCCTACCGGACAGGTCCATGGTGTATACCAGAACCCTTCTTGGCCTATGATATCTGAAAACCAATATTTCATGGGACTGTGGTCTCATATTCTGCAACCAACCGCTACAAATCATGTTGGAAGCACAAGTCCAGTCACTTTGATTCATACTAGAATTAGGTCACCAAACTCTGTTAGTCATGTTTGATACCTATCACCAGCCTCTGCAAGTCATGTTGGGATCAAGCAACCAACCACTGCAATTCATTTTGGGGGCACAAATCTAGTCACTATTAGTTACACTAGATAAACATCACCAACCTTTGCAAGTCGTATTGGAGATCAACTACTAGCCTATGTAAGTCATGCTGGGAGCATGTCACCAACCACTACAACTAATGATGGGGGTACTGATATGATTGAGAATCCTAGACGTATAGGACGTAATCCCAAGTTCCTTTGTAGAATTTGCAAAGGAGATCACCTAACGCGTTTATGCCATGCTATTGCGGTGGTACGTGAAGCATGATCCTTGTCTAGTATCCCTTTGGGTTCTGAGTCATCTTTGGTTTCCCAATAATATAATCCTTCTTTGGTTGATATAGAGGTCGTGTTGATGCAATCTTCGACTGAAGCCACTCCTTTTTTTTGGAGTGATGCATCTCTTGACCATGTGGTATCACATTCTGTTCAACTTGCGGTTGTGTCGATGCAATATTCGGCTGACACCACTCTTGCTTTGGGGAGTGATGCATCTCTTGACCATGTTTTCCACATCTTATTCAACCAACGTTAGAAGAAGTGGTCATGTTGATGCAATATTCGGTCAATCCCACTCTTTTCTTGGAGAGTGACAAATCTAAGGAAGCGACATTGTCTATGCAATCTTCGAATAATCCCACTCTTCTTTTGGAGGGTGATGTGTCTTTCGACCATGTTCTTATCATTAAAAGTTATGTACCTTGTTAACAAGGGGGCATTCCACTCTCTTCGAGTATGCTCCCTCCAATCCCTAGGATGGTTTCATTTGATTGGAATGATCTTGTATAGCCTCTCCTTCCTTCTTTTGCACCCTTCCAAATAATGGGAATTCGTCGATGTATTGTAGATGAAGGATCCTCTACAAGTATTTTATGCTCATTGGCTTGGAAAATTTTGGGTTCTCCCAAATTTTTGTTAGCTACCAATGAGTTGTTGGCTTTCAAAAAAAGACTTGCATGGGAGCCCTAACCTCCCCCTATGAGCCTAAGTACTTGTACAACATTCTCTGTGCACAATAATTGATATAAAATTCTAAAAAATGTACCTGAAATACTAAATCCATTCCACTATCCAATGCAATTGGTCTCACTCAATTTGGATATTTTATAAAGACATTATGACCGTTTTACCCACAACGCCGATTTGCGACTAGTCAATAGGACTAGTCAGATACCCTATCTTTCATAGAGTATATATCCGAAAGTATAATGACCCAGAAGCTAAAATGTGTACCACATGTACTATGATAAGTATTCTAAATTTCCTCCAAGTTTCTCCTTTTGAAAATGCTCCAAGAAAAATCTATAGCGAAAATTCCAAAATGACTATCTTGAGGAAGAAAAACCCTAGGATCAGTGCTCTAATACCAAATGTAATGAACCAAATACTTCAAAATATCATAAAATAGCATAAATACACACAAGGTATATAATGTAAGCGTGGAGCATAATTCCAAGATAGATAAGGTACACAATAACTCCTTAAAGAAGAGGGGAACCCCCTCCAAATAACCAAATACCTTTCATACTTCACAGTTCCCCTCTTTCAATAATGAATACATGACCTCTATATATACCTATTCACACTTTCACATGAGGCCCATTTACCATTAGGATGACCTTATTACATATATATTTACACATTACATATACATTTAGGCCCATATATTCCCCCCCTTGGGGTCATATCAAATACAATTAGCCCCATATATGCTCCCCTTGGGTCATAACATACATTTTGGGTTTAAAATGTGGAGTTGTTATTTAGTTATTTTCTTGTTATAATTCATCTAGATATTAAGGTATCCTTAATAACTTATATCAATTATATGCCTACTACAATAATGTCTATGTGCAAAATCATCATGATTTTGTAAACTAAGGTGAATGCACACCTTGTGAGAATATTTTATTTTGTGTGTTACAAACATGTTTTTGATGAGCGATAGGATTTCCATTGTGATTAAAATTCAATGAGTATATTTTCTTTACCATTCCCATGTCAACATCATGGTGCCTTCAATATTGAGAATATTCCGTGTTTTGAAATCAAGGGTAGAATGTCTAGACTATAAAAATTATTGAATTTGCATGTCAATGTTTGTTTTTTCTTTTGTATAAAAAAGTTCTTGCAATAAGAGTTCAATGTTTTTTTCTAGATTTATAATTTGTGATATGGAGTTGTCCTTCAATTATTTTGTAGTTAGTATTGAGCTTGGAAATAGATATCTCTAATAACTTATAGAAATTAGATGCTAGCTAATAATGTCTATGTATGAATCCATCATAGTTTTCAAAACATCTCTTTCTACTCATTCTTTTATGCACTCAAGAACATGGTGTACAAACCTTTAGGAGAAATTTTCCACTGGGTCTTTAGAGCTTGCTTGTGTGTGTGTGTGTGTGTGTGTTTGTGCTCGTATATGTTTTCAAATGTTCATAGAAAGTTGAAGAGATTTTGATCACAATAGTTCAATTCATTTCAAATAACCATTCCTCTGAAAAACTTATGTTTGAAAGCTTGGGAGCTTCAACATGTGGGAAGATTCCTTATAAAAATATTATATTTCCTAAGTCATAGTTAGGTTTATGAGGGTGAATTTAACATGATCACCCTAACAACACTCGCTTCGATGGTGAATTTAAGGTTCTTTGTGCCTAACAACACTCACCAAAATAGGGTTTTTACATTTTCCTTGTCTAATATTTTATATACTCGGGCATTTATTTATTTTACTCGATTAGTTTTTTTCACACAATAATTTTTTTTTTTTTTTTTTATATTTAGTTTGTGAATTCTACTAAACTACATTGCATCTCAATAAAATTTATGTAGTTGATAATTCATGAATGTGTCAATACATTCAATCAATAGGACTTATGTTGTTGACAACTCATTAGGAATGTGCCAACATATTCAATTAGTTGAATAATTGTTGCTGACATCTCTTCAACTTTGTGTAAATATTTGAACGAACACACATATAAGTCTCTAAATCAAACAAACAAAAGTAACCACGTGAATCTTTTAACCCAAATTATATCAATACTCATTACTTTCAATACTCATTACTTTCAACTTAGAATTTCGAAGAGTGGTCTAGTACTGTTGATAATCGATTCAATCAGCAAATAATTGCATCTCAATAAGATATATGTAGTTGATAATTCATGAATGTGTCAATACATTCAATCAATAGGATTTATGTTGTTGACAACTCATTAGGAATGTGCCAACATATTCAATTAGTTGAATAATTGTTGCTGACATCTCTTCAACTTTGTGTAAATATTTGAACGAACACACACATATAAGTCTCTAAATCAAACAAAAAAAAGTAACCACGTGAATCTTTTAACCCAAATTATATCAATACTCATTACTTTCAACTTAGAATTTCGAAGAGTGGTCTAGTAATGTTGATAATCGATTCAATCAGCAAATAACAAGTGGGTAATTTCTCATAAACCAACAAACCATAATAGCTAGAGTTCTATATAGATTAAAGGGTTAGTACATTGAAATATTTTTTTTGTTGTTAATATTTAATTTAAATGTCACATTTCATATTCATGTTAAACACTTAAAGAATTACATATCTCCCTTATCCAACATCTAGTTTATGGACATTGAAATATATTTATTTATGACCTATATTGAAATATATTTTTGTTATAAATATTTTCTTCAGATATCATTTATCAACTCCATATTTAACACATAAAGAATTACACATTTCTCTCATAAATATCCATACCATCCAATAATCATATATCTAAATTGTTGAAAAAGTACTTATAAAATTAAAACATTTTTTTTTTT
>JASDQU010012526.1:50831-63945 GCA_032191745.1 Picea mariana
GGCTTTTCCTGGCTCACCAGCCTAAGACATTTAATTTACATTTATTTCAAATTCAGATGAGGCTACACCTCCCTTTTAGCATTTGAATGCATGCGCACCGACGTGGCTGGCTGGCTGGCTGCATGGAGAGATGCTCATGCATCAATATCCTTCACAGAAGCTAAAGGAACATATGCAATGATTTTCGAATGCAAAACATAGACTCTGAAGGCTTTAAGATCTTTCACCAAGCCATAGGCCTAGTTTTCCATGATGTCATATCTGACCTCTGTGTCTCTTATTGCTCAGCTGAAAAAAAAAATAGGTTCCTCCATCCCTACATCATTCTTTTGTAGTAAAACAACGGCCACTGTATCAAATTAAGCAAAGGAAAAAATCAAAAAATCCTTGGAATAATCAGGACTGACTAGTACAAGTACTTTAGTTAGTGCCTTTTTTATTTGGTTGAAGGATTCTCTAGATCCGACAGTCCATTTTACTCCGTTCCCCTTCCTATGCATGGATGTGATATGCTTCACTAATTCAGCAAAATTTGAAACAAACCTTCTCAAAAAATTGATTTTGCCCAGGAAGGACTGAACTTCTTTCTTGGATCTGGGAAGTGATAAGGCTTGAATGGCTTCTACCCTGCTTGAATCAATCCTGACCCCCTCAGTTGATACAATGTGTCCCAACAATTTTCCTTCATGCATGGAAAATAGAGACTTCTTGGGATTTAGGGAGAGACCAAACCTTCTGCATTTTGAGAAGACCTTTCTCAGATGTTGACCATGTTCTTTATCAGATTTGGAGAAGACTGTTATGTCATCCAAATAGATGAACACAATTTTTTCTCTTTCTCCAATGAAGGCGATGTCCATGGCTCATTGGAAGGTTTCTCCTACGTTCATCAATCCAAAGGGAATTTTGGCATACATGAACGTGCCCCAAGGAGTGGTGAAGGTTGTCTTTTATCTGTCTTCAGGCAGGACAAAGATCTGATTGTAGCCAGAAAATCCATCAATCATGGAGATCCTGGATGCGCCCGTCACCCTCTACAACATGTGTTCCATCTTTGGAAAAGTGTAATTGTCCTTCTTTGAGATTTTGTTCATATTCATGAAATCAACACAGAGTCTAATTTCTCCACTCTTTTTTTTTTACTGAAACCAAGTTGGCGACCTATTAATAATATCTCAAAGGGACAATGATTTGGGCATCCAACAACTTCTTTACCTCCCTTTCCATAATAGGCATCAGCATAGGATTTATTTGTCTTAATTTCTTCCTAAATGGTTTGGCCTCCTCTTTCAATGGGATCTTATGCTCAATGACGGTTGTATTGTATGTTTTGAGGTCTTAATAGGTCCAGGAAAACACATCAACAAATTCTTTTAATAGATCAGTATACTCGGCTCTCTACTCCCTTGACAGGCTGCTTGACAACTTGATGAACTTTGGATCCTCCTCTGTACCAATATTGCATTCAGCTACATCAGCCTCCTCAGTTGGGCCTTTAAACTTTACTGCCACATCATTCCCATCGAACAATCTTTCAAAGGAACTAGTTTTTTGGGAATGTGGTTGCTAGGCAGCTGAACAATATGGTGATTAGAAATTTTATTTAGAAATACATCAGTGTGTGGGGCGTGTGGGTCACCTTCAAAATCATGATCCTGATCAATGATTAATGCAGAGAACTCATCAACAGACTCAATAAATTTTCTGATCTCGAGATCATCCTCGAACACCTTCCAATACTTGATCTTGTCAGGTACAGAGGGCCTATATCTTACCTCAACATCATACCTGAGCTTATGTGGCGGTGGGATCCTGAAATGACTCACTGAAGTAGCCAAAGAATAAGCGATAGTATTCTCCTCTCTCGAAATGAATAAATGTTGAAAGATAAGAAAAAACTATCAATTAGGTCCCACACTTCATTTCTATAAGTTATGAGCTTGGGATGTCTAGCTTGATAAAGATTTCTAATCTGATTAACAATCAATTCGGTATCCCCAAACACAGATATTTCCTTGATCCCCATGTCCTTTGCAGCCCTTAAGCCCAAAACAAGAGCTTCATACTCTGCCACATTATTGGTAGCTTGAAATTCCAGTTTGTAGGACAGAGATATGGTCTCTCGAGACAGTGAAACAAAAACCACTCTGACACTAGCAATATCCTTAGAAGAGGCTCCATCAAAGAACATCTTCCAAATAGAAGTGGTGAGAGGAGAATCTTCATGAAAAACAACGGACAACTTTCTGAGTTTAAGGGGAGGCTTGGGAGCATCAGTGAGTTGTAACAAACTAGACCCCAAATCAGTGTCAAGTGCAAATATAGGATGGTTGGTGGGGTTTGCTTCATCACTAATAATGTAGGCCAACTAAGCTTCCCTGTATAGTCTCCTATGCTCCCCCCCCAAACACAGGAATGGTAGCATATGTGAGTTCCATCTGCAATGTTCCTTTGAGTCTTTTAATCCAACATCTTGACAATAGCATGTTGAACTTCGGGGGAACATCATCTACCACAATGTCCATGACCACACTTTTCATGGGTAGCTGAAACAAGGTCACAACCAGATCTTTGATGACCCCAAGACATTTCACTTTCCTAGAATCAAAAGAATACCAGTCATGATAAGCCTTTGTGACTTCTAGTCCCAATTCATCCATGACGGTTTTGGGCATGAGATTATGAGATGCCCCTGAGTCCATCAAAAAATTATGCAACACATTATCGTGTATATTTAGGTATGTATAGAAGGGAGGGGATGAATCATCTATGTCTTCTATCATGGGACCTAATATAACTGTTGGCTTTTCATCTTGAAGGTTTACTGAGTATGTGGAATAAGATAAAGGCTCAGGCTGCAACTGTTTGGAGAGGGATTTCTTGAAATCTTCGTGCTTGACTAGCTCTGAAAGGGGCACAGGGATCCTGATTTTTTTAATTTCACGCTCAAAGTTGAAATAGGAGGGGGGCTTTAGAATTTCTCTTACTTCTAGGATAGGATCTTTGGCTATTGGTGGGAGGTTTTGAATATTCTTACCTTTGTTTTCGTCTGCTACAACTTTGGTAGGATTTTCTGCTCGGGTAGGCTGATCAGGAACATCAAGCTTTACTCCTTTATTTGGACCTGAGGTTGTATGTATTTGGGTTGTTGTTGGCCTTATCCCACTTTCTCGGCTCGTTTAATTGGTTTTCCATGAGAGACTTCTCGTATGCTGATTTAGTTAAGTGAGGAGAAGAGGATGTGTCTTCAAGACAGTGGATTTCTGGATCAAGGTCTTCTTCCTCTCCACCCTCATCCGCAACAAGGTTGTTTTGAACATGGGTTTGGACTTTTTGATTGTCTCTATCTCTATTCCTCTGTTCCCTTTGCATAATCTGAGAATCATTGTTATTTGGCCTCTTGAAGTTGCCTCTGTTATCAACATTTTGAGGATTTTTGTATGTCTGCTTCCCCTCTACTTCCAATCTTTCCATTCTAGTTGAAAGTGATTTTAGTAACTTGGTTACTTCATCCATTTGAGGGGGGGGAGTAGAGGAACCGGAGGTGGAGGCTTCAACTCTTTCCCTTGGTATGTCCCTATCAGCCTTATTCCTGAGTCAGTTAACTGCCAATACGTTAGACTCTACTTCTAGGGATGCGTCTTGTATATAAGCCAAGGAAGTAGCTCTTCTCTCTCTTAACAGAAGGTAGAAGTCAGGGTCAAAAGCACTAGCATAGGTAATTTTGGTAGAGGCTTTTGTAGGGTTTATCTCAGCAGGGATCTTATTGTACATTTTGTTGAATCTTTTGGAGAAGTCAGAGATAGACTCTCCCTCTTTTCTCTTTAGCGACCCGAAATATGTGATATAATACATAAAGTCTTTTTTATCCCCCCATTGTCTCAAGAAAACATCATCCAAAGCCTCAATCCCAGCAATGGATCCAGGGGTCAATCCCCTAAACCATTTCCTGACCTCACCATCAAGGCTTTGGACAAAGACTCTCATCCACACATCTTCATTTTCAATATTTAGATTGTCCGCATAACTGTAGAAGGCAGCAAGGTGTTCTTCGGCAGTTACGTCTTCTTCTCCTGTGAACTTGTGCATGTATTTCAGGTAATCTCCAGCAGGGAGGGAATTCATTGGCTGAGGTAAAATTAGAGGGGAATGTCTTGCAACCACTATGGCATCCATTATGTTCCTAGTGGGATTACCACCTGCCATTCGGATGTGGGGTGGAGGAGAATTAGTAGGGATGGAATTCGAACAGGGGAGACTAGGGGTGTGTTTCTGGGAGGAAAGGGAAACAACAGAGGATTTGAGGAAAAATTTATAAGGCTGGAGGGAACAGAGGTTTCCCTCACTGTAAAAGCAGTAAATGTGATAGGAGGAGGAGTTATGAAGCCAGGAGTGGGAAAATCTTCTGAGATCCCAGTTTTAAACCAAGCTACAACTTCAGGGGAGATATGAGTGACAAAGCTTTCTCCCTCCAATCCAAGACCAGGAGGGGAGAAATCGACAGGAACAATCCCAAACTTTAAACTTCGAGAAACTCCAACAGATGGTATAACAAGAGAATGAGAAGCAGATATTGGAGTTTCTAAAAGAGGATGGTGAAAATCATCAGAAATACCTGGTTCAGTAGTTGAAGTACTTTCCTGAGGGGTCTTTCGTCCTCTGACAATTTTCTCTGGGTCAGCTTCAGGTGTTGCTAGAGGCAGTTGTGGGGTAGACCTCATGTTTTTGCCTCTAGAATCCATATTTGAACCAGTGGAGTTGTACCAGTGGAGTCGTCAAGTGCACAATTGCAATATTCAATTTTCTGAGTTCTGATGCACCTTCAGAACCAGTAAGCTTTGTCGTTCAATCCCAGGGAAAATATTCAATTCGTCCCCAGCAACGGCACCAGAAATGTTAGCACTAGAAGTCACCTCTACATTGCAGCAAAGGTAAGCCCAGTACCCATCAGTTTGTATGTCACAATGAATAAATTAAAGGGGGTCAAATGGGCGCAGACTCAAGAAAATATCGCTTTAACTCAGAAATCCTGACCAGCAAATGCATGATCAAGTGAGGTCTTGATTTAAATTCAGTCAGTAGGTTGTAGTAAAGGGTGAGTAGGGGGGGGAACTGGTGAGGAAATGTAGAGGTCTGCTATGGACATCAGGTCTTCCAATAGCCTAAGGAGGAAAAACTTCAAATACAAGATCTTCTTGAACCCCAAACTTCAAGAAACTGAAAACGTCATAACAATATTGCAATCAAACATACATTACGATATAGTCACAACACTTGATTGGATCACCCATGCCTGAGTCTTCAATATCAGAAGAAAAAGATATGATAAGAAAGTTGATTGTCATTAAACAAGAAGTCTCAAATGGCAACACATAACCATAGAACCAGAGGCTTCATTAAAACTTTACAATACGAGAGCTTAGCTCAACCATCGACCCTAACAAAATATCAAAACTGAGTATTTATACTCAGAATAGTTGCCAACACCAGGAGTGTGACCTGGCCACTACAATCAAATCCTTGTGTCTGTATCTTCTTCTCGTCAGTCTACACTTGCATTCTTCTGTCAGACGCGATCTCAAATCAGTATGGGCTTTGCAGGAGAATCCGCTGACATGGGAACTTTCCGCTGACAGACTACCTACACGATCGTCTTTCCCTGCTTTCCATTTATGGGGTGAGACGAGGTTTCAACAATCTCCCCCATTTCCATTAACTACCAACATCGGGATCGGGATGGAGCCTAACACCCATGAATGCTCCAGGAGACATTCACGACTCCTCCAAGTCAATCCCAGTGCTTCGAAACCACGCAGATCTTCTGATGAGACCAAGACGAGCACTTTCAACCTTAAGCGCAGCTCCTCTCCATCACTCCATGTGACCTCGAGCCATGACCTTACACATCCCCATATGAAATTTCAGGATTTCACCTGTCTGGAGTCTTCACTCCCCTTGATTTCAAATATCCTGATGTTCGATCCCGTGAAATGACCCATCTAGATCGACGGTCGGACCTTCTTTGATCTTGACGGTTAGGATCATTACCTCGAACAACTTCAGCCCCCTGTCACTCAATCGGGTGCCTACCTTTCTTTTGGCTGCATTTTTCATATGCCCCTAGGTTGTGATCGTGATCCTAATTTCCAGGCATTTAGGGATTTTGCATTTTGTGAGAGCGCACTGTATTCCATGCTGAAATCTCTGAGTCATGAAATCACAATCTCTTTAATCGGGTGACACGCGTCTCTTTGCATAGGATGGTCCAGATCATTTCGTGACTTCGCATTTCATGAGTCCTCATGACTCTGCCCTTTGACTACTCCATTCTGTGAGTTAGCGAAATGATAACCTTGCGCCACGTGTCCTTCCCAGGATCAATGACTAGGATGGTCCCACGATTTCATAACTTTGTCTGACGCTAAAGTTTGTGTAACTCTATGATCACGATCATTTGATGGTCATCGATTCAATCTCCCTTGTGGATCTCCACCGTTGAAAGCTGATCTTGCTCGCTTGCTTGATTTGAGTCCATATCAGACCGATCTAAGTGTTGTGCTTTTTGCTCATGACTGCGGCCTGTGTAAATAAATACTTGGGCGGCTAGTTGAAGGCTCGGGAAAGCAAAGGATCAGTGACAGAGGTAAGGAGGGAATCAGTCGACCTTAGAGAAAACATAAAACCTAGGGCCGATACTTATTAGGCGGCCAATCAATGAAAAACGGGTCTATCAATCGGGTGAAGACAAAAATAGTAAACTACAAGCCGAGAGGAAAAACCTATGATCAGGTCTGCAAAAGGAGGAAAAATGGGCAAAAAATTACACACTTAGGTAGAAACCACAACTCACAAGACTTTGACAAGTTTATGTGCTAACAGAAGGAATCCACTCTTGTTCACTTACCTCTTCGAGGGGGAAACTTCATAATGAACTTATCTCCAATAAAATATACTCCAACACGTATTCCATAAGAAGGACTTGATCCTTATTTATAGCTAACTAGAGAACCCTAATAATAACCACCTTCTAACTACCTAGTGAACCTTCTTTAATGAGGCCACATTACATTTATTCCACCACAACTACCTAGTGAGCCTTATTTAATAATAACAAACATAGAGGATCCAATCCACTTTACATTCAATGGACACTATAACTATAATATTATTACTCTAATGGGCCTTCAGACCCCCCATTACACCCCTACATAAGATCCCAAAACTCCACCCCCTTTCAAAAATTGTTGGTGTCAATGCTTGTGGTGAGGATGTACAACAGTAAACCAAGGTCCCATGTACATGTGTTGACTGCAATGCTGAAGTACTCCAAGGAACTAGGGTCCCCTATACAAGGGCTAGTTGCAACATTGAAGTAGTCCAAGAAGCTTGTTCCTAAACCTGGGTCCCATGTACAAGTTCTAATCACCACACTAGGCATCTTGGAAGCTCATTCATAGTCAAGGTCCCATTTCTAGTTGTTCATGCTAACTCCCAATTGATGACTATTGAGTGTGACGAATGGTTGAATATGATGTTCATAATTCCCATCACGATCATGTGAATCCAAATAAAGAGAATCATCCATGTATAAATATTATCTTTGGGATAATTGGAAAAGATTGTTTGTGGATCTGGGAGGAACACTCCAGCTGGAGAATATGAAATATTAAAACTAGTAGTCATCATTTGCTTATGACTTCCCTTGATGAGGTTCTCTGCACAAGGTGGGTAGAGTCATCAAATATAAGGTGAAAGTAGTTGCCTTCCTAGAAATTACAGCTGTCAATATACCATTCTTCACAATCTCTTATAAATACCACCAAGCATATATTTCTCTTCTATACTCTAAGTCAATGAAAGGATACATTGCTTTAATAATGTCAACCCCCCTAATTTGTTGTGATTTACATGAGCCTCCTGTGTTTTTCTCTCAGCCTCTTACAATTCTTTTACTTGAGTCCCCTACAATTTTTCTTGCATATCCCTCAGTGTTCATAATATGAACATTTGATCCTTCCATTTCATGTTCCTCAACATTGTCATTCTTTGGTTTTGTTAGGGTTTGGGGATAGAAATTTGTAAGGATTATAACGTGTTAGGTATTGATTGGAAGTATCTCATATAATATACCCAATTAAAGCCCTAAAATTCCTTTATCCAATAACATTGGTCTATTTGTTAGTTATTCACTCTATCAAAAAATATCTAATATGAAACATTCATGAAAGTGATTGAAAAACCCTAGATTAGTTGATTTTAAATCAATCATATCTTCACTTCATGAACTCTAATTTGAATAAAAAAAAAAAAATTGTTTTTTTTTTTAGAGGAACTCGGACCTCCAATTAGTTTATTTAGATTTTACACAAAAAGTTACAGGATCTAAGTTTTATGGTCCCATTTTTCCCTTGAAAAATATGCAAAAAAAAAAAAGAAAAAAAAAACATCCACTTTTTGCACAAGAAAGAGCTTCAATAGCACTTGTTATGATCCTTAACCCTTTAAATTGAATCATAAACAAGATATAAGAAATTGTCATTTACGTTTTATATCAAAATACCCTTAAGGTAGGGTAACACCATACAATGATTGTTTTATGGAAGGAATCCACTCTTGTTCATTTTCCTCTTTGAGGGGGAAACTTCCTAATGAGCTAAGCTCCAATACAATATACTCCAACACATGCTCCACAAGGAGGATTCAATCATTATTTATAACTATCTATAAAACCATAATAATAACCACCTCCTAACTACCTAGTGGATCTTCTTTAATGAGGTCACATTACATTTATTCCACCATAACTATGACTATTGAGTGTGGCCAATGGTTGAATATGATGTTCATAATTCCCATCACGATCATGTGAATCCAAATAAAGAGAATCATCCATGTCTAAATACTATCTTTGGCATAATTGGAAAATATTGTTTGTGGATCTGGGAGGAACACTACCGCTGGAGAATATGCAAGATTAAAACTATTAGTCATCATTGGCTTCTGACTTCCCTTGATGAGGTTCTCTACACAAGGTGACTAGAGTCATCAAATATAAGGTGAAAGTAGTTTCCTTCCTAGAAATTACAGTTGTCAATATACCATTCTTCACAATATCTTATAAATACCACCAAGCATATATTTCTCTTCTATACTCTAAGCCGATGAAATGATACATCGCTTTAAGAATATCGACCCCCCTAATTTGTTGTGATTTACATGAGCGTCCTGTGTTTTTCTCTCATCCTCTTACAATGCTTTTACTTGAGTCCCCTGTAATTTTTCTTGCATATCCCTCAATGTTCATAATATGAACATATGATCCTTCCATTTCATGTTCCTCAACATTACCATTCTTTGGTTTTGTTAGGGTTTGGGGATAGAAATTTGTAAGGATTATAACGTGTTAGGGATTTAATGGAAGTATCTCATATAATATACCCAATTAAAGCCCTAAAAATCCTCTATCCAATAACATTGGTCTAGTTGTTAGCTATCTGCTCTACCAAAAAATATCTACTATTCAACATTCATGACAGTGACTGAAAAACCCTAGATTAGTTGATTTTAAATCAATCATATATTCACTTCCTGAACTCTAATTTGAATGTTTTTTTTTAATTGTTTTTTTATAGGAACTCAAACCTCCAATTAGTTTATTTAGATTTTACACAAAAAGTTACCGGATCTAAGTTTTATGGTCCCATTTTTCCCTTGAAAAATATGCAAAAAGAAAAAGATAAAAAAAACTTCCACTTTTTGCACAAGAAAGAGCTTCGATATCACTTGTTATTATCCTTAACCCTTTAAATTGAATCATAAACAAGATATAAGAATTTATCATTTACTTTTTATATCAAAATACCCTTAAGGTAGGGTAACACCATACAATGATTGTTTTATGGAAGGAATCCACACTTGTTCATTTGCCTCTTTGAGGGGGAAACCCTCCTAATGAGCTAAGCTCCAATACAATATACTCCAACACATGCTTCACAAGGAGGAGTCAATCATTATTTATAACTATCTATAAAACCCTAATAATAACCACCTCCTAACTACCTAGTGGATCTTCTTTAATGAGGTCACATTACATTTATTCCACCATAACTACCTAGTGGGCCTTATTTCATAATAACAAACATGGTGGACCCAGTCCACTTTGCATTCAATGGCCACCATAATTGATGATGATTAACGTCCACTGAGACCATAATTAGTCTATCAGACCTTAAGAAAGATAAGTGATTACATTTTTATTACTCTAATGGGCCCTTCAACTGCCCTATTACACCCCTAAGGAGGATATAAACACTTATTAATATCAAAACCCTTAAGAAAACGGTGGAAACGTGAAAATGGTCAACATTTTTGCTTGTTTTTTACGAAGAAAACTACAAAAAAATTGTTCCTTTAACTTCAACCCCTGTAAACTCATATTTTCTTTGGGAATTTCACTTTGAAGTAAAAACAATTTTTGTAGTTAATTTTCTTACCTTCCTACTCATATTTTTTTCAAATTTATTTATGAACATGTAGTGGGATAAATTTGTTGTTTATTGATTGCATACACTTTAAAATTTCAGGTACGGATAATGAGTTACCTACATGGGCATCTAGTTTGTTAGAGATGACTATTTTAGGAGAAAAAATATATGCTCACAATCTACACATATTGAACTAGTGCCTATACTATGTTTTATGGATTTTTGGATTTAAGAACTAGTTTTTATTATTTATTGAAATAGAGTAAAACAAAAAAGCAATGCCATCTTGACACATTTATGTGAGAACTAGTTTTATTTTTAATGTAATCATTACCAAGAAAACTAAAAATATTTTTTGAAGAGGACATTGCAAGGAAGTGCACTATGTTTTTTCCGGTATTTTTGTTTTGACTATATTGAATTTTCATTTTAGATGATTTTGAGAACAACAAAATTCTTTAGGGATAAAGTTTAGAACAAAATTACTAATAAATATTGTTTCTTAACTAAAAGCCAAAATTATTATATCATTACAAACTAGATTCAAAGATGAATCTGTAGGTAGCAAGTTTGAAAGATGATATTTAAAATTTGTAGGGGTTCGCCCTTCTTGAATTTGCAAGTTTTTGCAAATTGCTCCAAAATTTGTTGTTTTAATTGACCAAAAAATCTTGGTTGAGAAAATATTTTGCATGAGAGTTTATAAACTCTTAGTTGTGAGTTTGCCACATTTTTTCCCAATAATATTGTTGTATTTTTGGCAAAGTTTCGACTGAGAATTTATAAAATTCTCAACCTAGAGTTTTATTGAATTTTTTTGTGGTCGCATTGCATTGCCCTCACCACAGCTCACTCCAAAAAGTGTTACCCATCTTCGCATTTTCACCCATAGGGTAACACTATAAAATGATCATTTTATGGAAGGAATCCACTCTTATTCATTTACCTCTTCTAGGGCACAACCTCGTAATGAACTAAAGTCCAAATACAATATACTCCACACATGCTCCATAAGAAGGACTTAATACTTATTTATAGTTAGCTAGAGGACCCTAATAATAACCACCTCCTAACTACCTAGTGGCCTTTCTTTAATGAGACCTCATTACATTTATTCCACCATGATAACTACCTAGTGGGCCTTATTTAATAATAACAAACATAGTGGATCCAATGCATTTTACATTCAATGACAACCATAGCTACACTATTATTACTCTAATGTGCCCTTCACCTCCTCCCATTACGTCCCTAAGGAGGATCTCAACATTTCATATATTTTTAGTCTTGTCGATTCTCCATGATCACAATCTCAACCCATCTAATTGATTAGTTATTTGTTGCATCACTCTAAATTTTACAAAGCATAATGATTTCCACACATTTCTATCTAATCAATATTTTCAAATATAAGGATCTCTCTCTATATATATATAAGTCCATTCATTACATCACATGATGGTTAGTGCATATCAATGTGTTTTCGAGCTCATCTTCACTGAAATAAAATCTCATAATCAATCATTTAGAGTTTGTTGATAAGAAAAGAATGCCACATTATTATAATGTGTTGTCGAGTTCATCTTCAATGAAATAAATTCTCGTAATCAATAATTTAAAGTTTGTTGATAAGAAAAAAAGAATGCCACACTATTGCAAATAGTATGTAAACACATATTTTACTTACATGGAGACACACAATGCCTACTTAATTAACTAATAATCATATATACTTGATTTATTAATCGTAACTAATAATCATATATACTTGATTTATTAATCGTATCTAGTCGACCTTGAAACATGCAATATCTAAATGCAAATTTGTACGTTCAAAATCAATGTAATGGAATGAGAACGGTTCAACCAATGTATTGTTTGACCTCACATTTTGGGCCATAGTACAAGGCTAAACCTATGTATTGTTAACCTCATAATCTTGACCATAGTACAATTAGAGATAATTGAATCACTATTTTAACTACGTGCACATAATAATGCATTGCTTAATATTATTATTTCTTGCAGTAATAAATATGGGTATATGCACGTATTAAACAACATTTACTAGGCAATTTAGGATAATATATAACAATATTGAAACTATATTTTTCAAATTCTTTGGAAAGGGTTACATAAATACATAGGATTTTTTGTAATGTTATTTATTCATTAAATTAATAAGTTTATATCTTATTTTGGATCCTTATTTTGTTTGTTGAATCTTTATCTTTACTAATAGTTTAAGTTATTTAAGTTATCATATAGGGAAAAAATGAAAATAATAGATCATGGTAGAGACTTAGTAGGAAGGCAAACACCTTCTTAAATGTTTAAGAGTTATTAGACACTCTAAAAAAACTACAAATCAAGCTTCATTTTCTTTTGAATGCAAATTTACAAAAAGATGTAATTTTTTTTATATAAACAACAAACACCCTCATAACTACTAGGGATCTAAGCATAGTGGGTTATTTTTGTAACACCCTGGTTTTAACCCTTATGAACTAGAATGTATTATGTAATTGTGACTTAGGTTGGTGAGCGAGTAAAGTTGAAAAGGGGCCAGAGTGCCTATGAAATGTAATACTTCATATACATTAATAATAATAAAATACATCATTGGCTGC
>JASDQU010012526.1:123659-137303 GCA_032191745.1 Picea mariana
TAATGAGACTTTCCATAATTCTGGGCAACTTTAAACAGGCAGGCAGGCAACGCACAGTCTTCCTCTTCTTCGATCTCAACACAATTATGCATGAGAAAATGCCTACCTCCCTCATCTCCGAAAGAATCTGCCATGATTAACGGATTTGCAATCCAAAATCAAAATAGCAACAATTTTGCAAACAATAGCAGTGGCACGTTCCTCTCCAGGGAGACGGTGATGACACTACAAATTCCAGCTACAAATGCCAGGTGTCTTCTATTAATGTCCCATGCTTTTCACTAACTGATCAAGACTCCCACAATTGCAGCGACCCAGATTTGGAAGGGAGATTGATCACACATCATCCTCTCACAACGACTTCCTTCTTTCACTACACAGATCGTTGAGTATAGATCTGCAAATCTCTCTGATGGCAAGGTTGCTTTCACTCTGATCTGGCAATAGCGGCTTCTCTTTGCAGTTACGACATCCTTCTTCAGATTGCGTGCACGCAGCTTCAGTGTTCCAAAACTCCTCTACGATTGCTCTCTTTCTCAATTTCACACAGCAACAAATTCCACTAGAATCTCCAGATCACAGTCTTCTTGGCTCCTCTCTTCCACAACATGCAACAATTAATTGGATGGCAGCAGTGTACAATGTCCTTCAACAAATTCGTGGTGGCTCCTTCCTTCAGCGACAATCTAACTCACACAAAAGTAACACACAGAAATGACATCAATATAATCAGCAGATTCGTGGCGACACTTCTAATCTATATATGTACAAAGGATCATATCTCAATCTCTCACATATTCCTGGCCCTCCCACGAAGGAGTCTAAGCCAGAACCAGCTCTGATACCAACTTAGAAATTGAGAGGGAATCCATTGCACAAGATTCACACACAAAGAATAGTTTGTATTACTTAACAAACAAATGGAGGTTACATATATAACATGCAGATCACTGACTCAAGTGGATCTGAT
Source organism: Picea mariana (assembly GCA_032191745.1). Taxonomy (NCBI): domain Eukaryota; kingdom Viridiplantae; phylum Streptophyta; class Pinopsida; order Pinales; family Pinaceae; genus Picea; species Picea mariana. Next base: position 124,630 of record JASDQU010012526.1, read on the forward strand.
TAGCTAAAAATAATAAACCTAGAAACTCACAGTTACACCAGTCATAATTGAAACTCACAATTACAACAGTCATAGTTAACCTAGAAACTCATAGTTACTACAGTTGTAAGCATTATCTCTAACAACATCTTCAATTTCTTCTTATTTACAAAGTGATTAGACATTCCTTTTTGTTTATATTTTTTAATCTCCATTTTTTTTTCTTTGTAAGCTCCTTTACTCCTATATTAATATGATAAAAAAGGGTTACATACATGGTTGTTTGAGACCTGCCTTCTTTAAAAGCTTTCATAGTTTGTCTAAAATAGTCACATTATATCCAAAATAGCTAGATAGGTTTTGCTTTTCAAAAGCCTTTCTAGTTTGTCTAAAATAGTCACATTATATCCAAAATAGCTAGATAGGTTCAACAACACATGTGTATCATAATGGAATAGAAAACACAAAAAATAATCAGTGAAAACTAGAGTAAGACTGATAGGTAGCATGATCAAGGTGTAGTGGGTTCAAAAGGGCCTTGTTGGCTAGAAGACTCTAGCCCTTTGGCTTTATTCGACACCTCTTTTCCTGGTTCATCCTCAATGATGATTGGGATGGACTTGGTTCCTTGTAAGTCAGGAGTTTCTGTGACCTCCATTGTTTCCTCCTCTTTACCTGGTTCCCAGTCAAAGACCTTGAAACTAATCTTGAAGACAACCCTACACAACATTGTAAACATGGAATCTAACCTTTGTACTCTATCCATTGTTTTTTGCTCTAAATACCCCTTGTTCTCCAATGTGATGGCAACTAGAGTCTTGGTGAGCCAGTACAATTCCATGCTCTGAAACAACTTTGTGTCTCTAGACCTGGAGAATCCAAAGTCTGAGACCCAATCTTGAAATTCATCTCTGATTTATTATTTGGAGGTCTGGAGGCACCTCTGCCAGGAAAACCTACCAGACCCTCAACCTCTTGTTGAGTGTGTTGAGTGATGTGTTGGTTGAAATGTTGTTGGGCCTATGCAATAGCCCTTTCCACACATGTGCACCGAGAGCAAGAATTGGTTTTCCTAGGGGGAAAAGCCTTAGCTTTCCCCCTCCTTGTTGAACCCCGACGACTGGATTTTGGTGTTTTTGAAGTCACCTTATCTGCCATGATTAACAACAAAAGCTAAGAGCACATGAACGAAGACCTTACCCACTTAGAGCTATAAGCGACCCATCACTTGGAAACATGAGCCACCTTAAGAAACCGTCTTCTGACCACAACATGGGATAGAGGTTGACTAGTTTCTTAAGATGGCTCATGTCATGTCTCCCGACCACAACAGGGGACAAGATCGACTAGTTTCCTTTGTTTCTTTTGACATGTCATGTCTCCTTGGTCTTTCGTCCCATATCGAAGGGACTAGATTTTATAACACTAGCACATCCCCCTTCACATGCTCAAACTTATGAAGGAGCAACCACTTGAACCGCTAGTTGGGTGTTATCTCAAACGAGGTGGGATAATGGAATTTCAAATGGGAATGTGTTGTAAGGCAGTTGCGACCTAGTTCATTCGTTTCCTAACCGCTTGGTAAGAAACACAATCATCCTTTGCATGGTTTTTTGGAATTATAGTTTGGTGGATTTAGTTTATGGGAATGCCCTATACATGTTATCATGTTAGCACTAGTTTATGTATTCCTTCTATGTATTGGGTTTTCTAGAATTCATGCTCTCTCAGTCAAAATTTGGTTCTAGTCACATTGGTTTTGTTGACCTTAGGCATAACAAGCATTTGTATTTTGGTGTTGTGGGTTTCCCCTCTAGTGGGTTTGGTCTCTTAGCTCTAGTGGGACTATTAGCCCTAAAAAATCGTGGAACTTGTGGAGTCCTGGTGGTAGTATTCAATATGTGTATTTGTGGGGCCATTTCTTTGTTGTAGTGGTTCCCTGGATGGAATTCGAACTTGGGTTGGTGACCTTTCCTGTTTGTTGCCTCTATGGACTAAAAGGAATTACAAGAAATTAGAAGAGTTATTTGGACTCACGAAGAATACATTCAATGCAATAGGACTTGTCTCTTCTTAGTGACCTCAAAGGTGCACGAGAACAAGCATGAGTGCACCTCCCAAATTCTCTCAATCATGAGTACACTTGTTCAACAAAAACAACAAATTACCACACTAGACGTTGAGTGTAATATGTTGAGAAACATGGTTGTAAACTTAAGCAAAGGAAATTAGTCAGGGGCCTCTAATCAAAGAATATCAATCAATTTTGCACAAGGGGATTCTAAGGAAGAAGACGATTCATCCGCTGATAGAGGATATGGAGCTTGGATATCAGATCTTTGTCCCCTCCAATGTTGGATTGGAAGAAACTAACATTGATCATATTTTCCGTTAATTTTTAATGTTTTTCAAATTTATTAGAATATTTGGTGTTTATTTCAAAATATATAGTAGTAAGAAGCCTTGAGATGTTTTGCTTGAAAACATATGTATGCTTTGTTTTTTGTATATAAGGAGTTTCCTGTTTTGTTTAGAAAGTATGGACAATAGTAATATGTAATATTGTCGCTTAGTCTAGTTACAATTTTATATATAATACAAATTTACTAGTTTCTATTAGAAAAACTAATCATTTATTGTACAATTTGAGTGAGCCTAATGGTTAAGAACATATGTTTCTTCTAGGAAGTCACAAGTTAAAATCCATAGTTCAATTGTGACCTTAAAATTATATGATTATTATTATTATTATTATTATTATTAATCATCCAATTAAATCAACATTGATAAAATATCAACCATGGTTGGCCAAGAACTGCACGAGTCCAGGAACGAGCAGTCTGAGATACTCCATGCTCTTCGCATTCTAGAAGGAGAGTTCAAGTTGTTTTGTAGATCCCAGTTTGGTATTAGGTTCAGGGTTTCTCTTGTGACTCAGGTACTAGGAGAACAATGGGAAAATGTGGGCTCCCTTAGCAAGCCTGGCTCAACAACCTGCCCAATTGATGTCAATGAAGAACCAAAGCAGATGGAGGATCCTGGTAGCCCCTACAATGCCAAGCCGTGCAAGGGGACACCTGCGGTAGACGAGATTGATTAAGGGGTTTGTGGCTATTTGGTTTATGCATTTCCTTTATTTTTTAGCCAAGTAAATCATAACTTTGTTGCTAGTAGAGGGTCTCGAGATATTAGCTCGACTAGTGTAGGGGTTTATGTTTACACTGCAGATGACAGATATTGGTATTGTCTTATGGACTAGATCTACACTTGCCTTTACTACTGAACCGATGTTGGTTAACTGTGACTTGTGGCTGGGGTGTGAGGATGCCAAGCCCCCAAACCTATCTATACAACTTTTGCGAATACAATAAAATACCTAATATTTTTTAGTTAAAAAAAAACATTGATAAAATCTCATTACCCAGCATGTTTTTATCATAATTTCTATATTATCTTCTTTTGTACCACATCTCAAAAATACCTAATAATCCATTAATAATCAATTTCATCTTATCATAATACCCATTTTTGACATTTGACATATATAAATAATGTTGTGAGATATTGAAATGGATTAATGTTGTGAGATATTGGTGTAAAGGGAAACTTTGTTCGTCATGACATCAAACCTTGTTTATGGATATGAATAATTTAGCTTGATTAAGTTATTAGTATAGAATAAAATAAATAAATGATATATAAAATAATAAAATAAATAGATAAATGTTATATGGAAAATAAATGAATTTATTGTAATAAATAAATATATATATATATATATATATTCAAATAAAAAACCATGGTTTGTCTGTAAGGCTGATCGTGACCAACAAAAGCGTGCCTGACATAGATCTAATTACACAGTTGTGTGCTTGTCATGTCAACAGCTGTTAAATAATATTTAAAATAGCGTGTCAGTCTACCGCCATAATCCGTTCACTGCTACCAACGCGTCAAATATTTATTCGGACTCTTATGAATTAATAAATGCAAGAACTTAAGAAGGTCACTTTCCTAAATCCTAATCGTACTATAATATAATATAAGGTTACATCAATCCCAGCGATTGCCAGAGAACGGAAAATAGAAATAGAGTTGATTTTTTTTGGAAGATGGTAAAATTGATTATATTTTAGTTTTATTATAATAGAAATAGAGTTGAATTTTTTTGGGAAGATGGTAAAATTGGTTATATTTTAATTTTATTATTAATTAGTAGTGAGGATTGTTATTAATGATTGTTGTTCACAAATGTATATTGATTTAAGAAAAATTATCTTATTTGAAATAACTCTTTGGTGATTGGTAAGGAGTAGTGTTCCACTCTTAAGGTTTCTAAGTCTTGGATTGTTAATCTTTTAAAATGGAATTGAAAATTGGGTATTCATTGTGATCTCAAAATAATAAAATGACTAGCTTAATCCTTAAACGGTTATTAATGTATGAAAATTGAACGTTGTTACTAAAATAGGTATGATTAACACAGCTGCAAAGTGGAGAGTTGAGGAAATCAAAAAGTTAATCTTAAATGTGGTAATTTCAAAGGTTAATCAGTTAAAACGTGACAATCATATGGTGGTACAGTAATTTCTTAATATGATTAGGTAAATGTTAAAAAGTAAGATTAGAATTTTAGATTAAAAGGTGATTAATTGTGCCCATCTCCAATAGATATACGCCTTTCCGTGTAAAAATTGAAAATTATTGCCAAAATAATGGAAAAAGGTAATGTACTACAAAATCTTCTTGGCCTTAAGAAATGGTCACTTGACACTAACATAGATTTATCTTACTAATCCAAACATTTTGAATATGTCTTTGTATTGTAAAGATATGCGATTAACAATTTAAATGTTTTTTTATAATTTAATTAAATTTTTTATTGAAATTGGGATATATAGTTAGTAAATTAAATGTGTTATAATTTATTATAAAAAAAATTTAAACTGGAAATATTTTGTATTAGAAAGTTGTGGTAGTTTATGAATCATTTTAATAATACCCAAATAAGATAGTTGTACAAAAATGTGTTTTGAAAATTGTTCAAAATTTGGAGCTTATTGACTAAAGAAACAAAACAATCATCTCTAGAGGATTTCGGAAAGCTATTGCTTGTATAAATTCTATAAAAAACAACTAAGATCAAACAAAATTTGAAAAACATTAAACACTAGTACTGAATAAAAGCATGGTGGTTGTAAGCTTCCTCCCGGTTCTCTATGTTAGCCTGGAAGTTCTAATCTACAACCAACATTTCCACACCTTCTTGCTATTGTTGAATAGTCTCATCTTCCTTAACCTCAACCTCCTCCACTATAGACTCAATATATGTAAGACCCCTGTTTCCCCCAACATGTAATTAATCATGTTTAATGATTGCCATGAAATGTCATGCAAACAATGTAAATGCATTGTTGTTTATTTGTAACTTCCAACAACTGATTGTAGGGGTGAAGCCTTGAGTACTGACCATGATACCACTAGACGAAACCTAGAGAGGGGGTTCATTATGCCAAGATGACCCAAACTTCCTTTCTAAGATATTTTGGAATATTCATACTTCTACTTGGTCTTGATGACAAGGCAAGTCGGTTAATGAGAAAAGGATTGGTGGTTGAGCAACCAACCACCTCAATGAATGGATGTATGGGAAGACCTGGCTAGGACAACATAAACTGCCAGTCAGGTACCATTGAGTACCATATCACACTTCCCAAGCTAAATCGTGTGGAAACTGAGTGCCTTCTGACAGAAGACAGGGGACAGGTCAAGAACCTTCCCTAGGATTTTGACGTCCAAGAGACACACAAGGAAAAAGAGAGAAGTACGAGCCTCCAAAAGGGAAGAGGGGAGTCTCAAAGAAGAGAGTTGGTCGTAGGACTAGTTCGAAAACCCAAGAACCCATCTTGAGATGAGAGGCAACGAGCTTGATGCTGGGAAGGCATTCGATAAACCTCAAAGAGGCCTGAGCTAGGAGGAGAGTTGTTGCGAGAGAACACGTGAATAAGCACAGAGCATCCCCTACTGGTATCATGGCTTGGCATGGGGATGCCTTGTCGCTGACTGAGCATGCAGAGCCTATGGTTGGGTGGAAAGATGAACAACCACAATCAGTTGGTTGGCTACATCTTGTAAACATATAAGTATCTCATATACTCTATGTAACATAATTAATGGTATGGCTGGATGCTTGTGATTGTGTGTATCTGGTCAATGGTGTTGATATTGTTCTATTGGAAGTCATTGTACTCGTATAATAATATGTCTGAATTGAATTGCATGTGTATTGCGTGAATGAGCAGGAGGACCCTGCGTTTTGTCTTAATGGATTAAAGAAATAGTACAATCAATTTCCTCTTGTGAATACAACTTTAGATATATCAATATGTTGTGCCTCATGGGTGCGTAGCAAAGTATTGCTATAGTGCGATACCTGTGAAAATAAAATAGGTTTATAGACTAAGAATGCACAATAACCCTAGGAGGAATGAAAACCAAGTCCTGAGGTAGGCATGGGAATGTCTCAGTGCCTGAGAGAGGCCTATGTGGGGTTTAGAGAGTCTTAACTCTTCCATGGAATCCCTTGTCCTGGTATAGGCAGTTCGTAAGAAATGAATCTCCACCTAAAGTGGTGAAGTAGGAATGCCTTAGTAGTTTTCCGGAGCAAGGCGAGAGCTCTTAAAGGCATGGTAAGACCTTAGAAAAGACTTAGAAGAATTTATTGAATGGATAAGTCTAGATCCAGAATGATAATATGTATAAAACCCATGTTTTGAGCCTGAAGGAATCACAACCGTTGGATTGGCATAGCGAATAGATACCGACCCTTCGTCTTAGTAGGTTATGATGCATGGAGAGTTGTATTCCGAAGCAATGATAGCCGTCGATCCATTGGAGCATGGAAGTAGCATATCTACCATAGTTGGATCTAGCTGCCATTATATCATAGTGAAATCTGTTGAAAAGAGTTGGTCGGAGTGGACTTTCGAAAGGAACCCTCGAGCGGTCACAAAAAAAAACTACGAAGAAGAAACTACGAGGTTGAGTATAGACCATAGATCTAGAAGTAGAAAAGTTTAACCTTAGCTGTTAATCATCGGGGGTCCCACTTAGTAGGTCAAGGTGGAAGAGCGAGACGATATTGACCAGGAGCGTCGACATGTTGACGCATGTCGATAGTTGATTGGTCGACGAGATGAGTGCGGGTCTAGCTGGATAAGAGAGCATGTAGACCATTGATCAAATCTCAACCATTGGTCATGGGAATCGTGAAAGCATATACGTCATCCATCGCAGGGGGTCCTTCATAGTAGTTTGGCTCACCAGAATGAAAATACTTTGATGGGAGAACTCTGAGAGGAGATTTGGATCATTGATTTTCCATGAACAAAGGAACTCTGAGAGGAGATTTGGGTCGTTGATCTGTCGTGATCAGAGGAACTCCAAAAGGAGATCTAGACTGTTTATCTCCTACCAAAGGGCTTAAGAGGGTGATGTGGATGGTGCCACATGTCAAGCAAGGGTTGTGCCATGTGTCATGATGACTTGGCACCTATAGGTGAGAATATGTGGGAAGACGAATGGCACATGTTAGGTGGCAAGGGTGCCACGTGTCCAACAAATATTGTGCACGTATCAAGGTGACTCATGGTTCTTGAGATAGAACCCCATGTTGAGTTATGAATACAACATGTCACCTTAGGTGGAAGGTAGTGGTAGGGCCATGTGTCAGGACAAGTGACAGTTAGTGTGTCCTCATGGGCGACGCATGTCACAAGTGGAATGGTTGACGAGACAAAAGTGGTCCACGGAGGACCTAAAAGCCTTTATAACATAGACCATGAGCTAGATAGTTAGATCTAGACATGGTCAGATCTCGACCATTCGTCAGAGTTTGAAAGGTTAGCAAGGTCGTGTGATGGCCAAAAATGCCGACGATGACACAAGCTTCGACGACTTGAGGGGAGACGTCGATCTGTCGATGTGCAAGAGAGATCTCCACTGTTAATTTCCTTGTGACGCGTCCAAGAGAGTTTGACGTAATGATGAAGTGAGGATGCCAACATGGCAGACAGTGTCGCTGAGTAGTGACATATGTCACTATATAATTGGTCGACAAGACAAAAGTGGGCCCCGTTGGGTGAGGAGGTCCTCTAGACCTTCATTTTATTTTTGGTTGTTGAATCTACGAGCCAATGAATATGGACCATCAATGTCTAAGGTATCGTCATTCGAGATAGTAGGATGGTGAGTTAGGAAAATGAAGACGACAAAATAGATCGATGACACATTGAGAGCCGTAGATCTCGATGGAGACACGACGATGAGATATGGACTATTGATCCAGGCGTAATATCATTGGGGCGTAAGAGATTGGACTGATAGGCGTTGGTAAGGAACGTCGATGAGGATGAAAGGATAAGAATATATGGACTGTTGGTCGACACAAGGTGGAGATTCAATATCGACCATCGATCTTCTATGGGCCTTGCCCGTCTATTCTAGAGGTGGAAAAGGGACGAGGGTTAATTTTTGTGCTAGTTAGAATTTTTGACTCAACCAAAACCATTGGATGATCAACACGAGGACTGTCGGATTGGGGACGTCATATGGGAGGGGTATTAACCCCCATGTAAGTTGGCATCGTCGACTCAACCAAAGTTGTTGGACGAACGACGTGGGGACCATTGGATCTGGTGTAGTACTGATATGGGATTGTCGTCAAAACTTTTAGTATTGGGGAGTTTGAGGCTCCATGGGAGTAAAACCCCGGAAACAACGAAGATAGGTCAAGATATTGGATGCGTGAACTTAATGTGCCCGGTGGTAGATGCAACATTGGATGACATGAGTATTAAGAGGCCACATGGTAGTGAGGTGGTCGCGAACCAATGGAGGCCCGAGAAATTTGGGAGGCCATAAATTTTGATCCAGAGCTCAGTTTGGAGCATGGTGACAGTCATTTGACAACTCTTGACGAGCAGAAGACAATGGTGCCCTCGAGAAGAGATATTAAGATGATGGAGAAAAATTGAAATTTTACTACCCCATCCCTTAAAAGGGTACTTAGGGGGTTGGGGGTATTACAAAGTGGTATCAGAGCAGGCTATGACACTAGGCTTGCATGGGCTGGATAATAGTCATAAAGGACTGATATAATAAGGCCAAGATGATCCTTTTAGAAAGAGTTTCTCTGCATTTAAAAGCTTGTTTTCTATTTGCACAAATTCCTTGAGGAGGATAGCAGATTAAAATCGTACCTTGGAAATTCTTGTTGAATTACAACAGACGAATCACGTTGTTCTTTTGACAAACTGATAACTACTTTTATAGGAGTAGGAATAAGCTGATAGGAATTAATGGTAAGACCTAAATGCAAAAAAGGGAAGAAAGGGTGGAATCCTATTATGAGATTGTATGAGTGAACTGGCAGTTGTAATATTGCTTGTAAATACGCACTGTTAGAGCCCTGTCCATTGGGATTGTTGTTTATATAAGGGCTAAGAATCTTGTGAGAAATACCTTGTGATTAAAGGAATTTGGTATGGATTGATAGTACCCTTGGAAATATTAAGTACTACTTAAATAAAAGACTAAAGCATGTTTGTATAAGTCCTCATGTCTAGAGGATTGATGAAAAGTTGTAAGGTCAGTTTGTTTGACTTACAATGAATGAAATTTGTTGTTGAGATAATCTTATCAAGCAAAAGAAGAAGGAGTCCTTTGGACTGTTGATGATCCTCATAAAAGATGGAAATGGCTTGATTATATGAACCAATTTATGAGCTCATGGCTCCACGAAGAAATGTCTGCATGCCTATCGACTTGAGTATTTATTTATGCATGAAAACATAAGATGTGAATGTGCTGTAAGCATGTATTTAACATGCAAATAGACATAATATAACCTGTAGTGGGTTTCAAGGTATGGTCTGCTGATGGACCAATTTGGTCAATAATGACCCGATGTCAGTAGGAAAGCTGACAACATGAACAAAAATGTCGATACTGATGTTTGCATACAGACTTATGAAGATAGGTCTGTAAGGATTAATGAGATACCAATACAAGGTCTAATTAAGGAAGTGTTGGAGCATTTTTATATGACCGATGGGTTAGACTAACATCTAGAGGTGGATTGTAGCCATATGGATATGGCTTGGTATGCTCAAGTAGCAGTGAGAGGGAATCTAGAAAAGGATTCCCTTGGTAAAAATATATGTGGACCAATAATGGTTTGAGGCATGAAGAGAAGCTAGATTGGTTGTCTTGTTGCCTTGGGCACGGTTGAAATTTTCCATATTGTATTTCTTAGTTTTGGAATACTTCTATAACAATTGAGGCAAGAATGTTTTCTTGCTAGTGGTTGTCATGTAGAAACATAAACATAATTATGAACATGTCTGCGAGACTTGCCATGTGAAACTTGTTAGTTGTTTGACCATAAACTCTCAACAGAGAAGGATGATGTTGAGATCAAATAACTAAATAGTAATGATATAAAAATGTGCAAGTGATGCACCTGTATGATGTATGAGAGTATGTATGACATCTTGAGCAAGGAGGCAGTAAGGAAAGGAGAGTGCTTTCCTGGACTAGATAATGCCATGGCTGCATGGATGACCCTTTGTTGGAGGGTCTGAGTATCTTGTTTAGATAATAACTGGAGGAAGTATGTCATTCCTCAAAAAGAGCTAATATGAAATGAAAAAAGAGAAAGAATCGAGCATGACCTTTTTGTTGGCTTTTATATTGTAAAGAGGGAAACCTAAGTATGGTTATATATGTAGGATTGGTCATGTAAATGTCTGTGAGATCCCATCAAAACTGAATGAATGAGGTAAAAGTGTGCAAGCAAAGCACATACATAATATATATGTATATACATATATGCTTGAAGGCATGATGCAAATGCCTGAGTAAGAGGATAGTAAGGTAAGAATTGTACTTGCCAGGATTGAATAAATATGATGAATGCATGACCGACTCTATTATGAAGAGTCATGACTATTTTGTTTTAAATAATAACTTGAGGAGGATGTGTTCCATATCCTCAGGAAAAGCTAGTATAAATTGATGAAACAATAAAGGAGTAAGGATGCTCTGTTGTCATGATAAGAGACAAGATGGTTATGCCTTTGAGGATTGCATGAGAATGACTGTGAATAATCACAAATTAAAATAATTTGTAAAGAAATATGCAAAGTGTGCCTATGGTAGACACACTGAACATTGGTGCATGTGGTTAAATGTATGAAAGAACAGTTTGAAAGCAAACCGATAACCTAAAAATATAGGTTTGAATATATATTTGGAATGCATCATAAGAATGCATGCTTATATTCCTTATGGAATATTGAATAGAACTTTGAAATAATAAAGCTGAGGCTGACTCAAGATTGAGGTCGTTCCAAACCATTTGGATATGCAATAAGGAAGTTGCATGATGAGACAGTTCCATGTGGAGGAAATGTGTAAGAACTATGTCATAAGAACAAAGCTATAACCTTGATGACGAATGTGAGTTGGGAAGTGGGATGCAAGACCTATTTATATAACAATCCTGGATTACATTCTAAAATATAATGCATGCATAAGGAAAATGAAAATGAAGTTAACCTATCTGATTAGTGAATGTGCAAAATGCACGGGTTCATGATTAAATTGTGAACCAAGATCTTGTTGTTGTAACATGTTGAATTACCAGAGTAAGTCAAGATGAAAGTGACCCAAGGATGATTTTAAGGATGGAAATTTATATTAAGATGTAGAAACATGGGCTACTATTACTAGTCCTTAATATGCAAAATGTATAATGTTTGGCGATTGTTTTGTAAAAATATTCAAATTTCTAAGGATTTTATATACTTTATATAAATTTTTGGCTATTTATAAGGTAAAATAGTTTTATTCTATGGAATTTGGGCGAATTGTTTTTAGAAAAAATGGAAATTTGCGAATCTTTTTTCGGGAAAAACCATGGAAAATTAGCCCATTTGTGAAATTTAGCCCCTAAAATCATCTATGGATGAAACTTGGCTAAAATTACTCAAGTAATAGAGCAGGAAAATCCCAAAAGGGATAAAATGTAGAAGCAAATAAGGAGGAAAGGAGGATGAATACTTTTCTCATTTTAAAATGGTGACTTGCTTAACAAAGTTGTAAGCCTTAAGAGAACAACCGTGAAAACAAGTACAATTGGTAAAAGGAAAATAAACCAACAAGTATGTTTAAATCAATAGGCTTGGTTGAGCCATGTTAAGTAAAGAAAGTGAGGCCTTGGAATAACTCTTTTGGACTGAAAGTCCCGAGATGTGTAGAAGGACTTGGAAAAAGGGAAAAGTCCCTTGAATCCTTTCTTGTTGTTTATGGTGTTTCTCTGGATGAAAAATTGATATGATAATGTATGTAAGTGTTTTGACATGAGAATGTTGATAGCTGCATGATTATAAAGACAACTAACATATTTTTATGTTTACACTCAAGAGAGAACATTGAGGATACTGTGACAGAGTGCATAGAGATATTTTGGGGCATATCTAAAAATGCTTTATTGATTTAAATTCTATAATACATGCATTTGTATTTTACTTGACAACTGATATGATTGTGAATGTGATGATGAATGTTATATGTAGGAAAATATTGGAGATGTTGGGGAAGACAACTGCCAATGATGGACAACCTCAGGTAGA
>JASDQU010012526.1:150017-168059 GCA_032191745.1 Picea mariana
CATTTGGAAAATTTTTGTATGATGAAATGATGCATATGTAAGGAATGATGATTCCTTTTGTTTTAGATAAAGATGATGTAGCTGTTAGACCGTACAAATCAAGAATTGTTTGTGAGGACATTGTTAATTTGCAATGAGAATATACATGCATGAGAAACTAATAGTTTGTTTGGCTGTGTAAAGATTGAATTGCAGGAAGGAGGGTCTTGAAAATAAAAATACTGTAAGCCCATGAGGAAGACCAATGCATGTTGGTTGTAAAGAACTAAACTGTTATGAGAAGGAAATCTCATGCTAGTGAACTCCAGTTCCAATATGGAACAGATCCGAAAATGAAATGAACTTGTGAATTTGAAAATTTATGGGTGACAAATTTGGGAAGAATTTTTGAATGAAAATTAATGAAAACATCTCACAAATTTATGTATGCATGTGAATAGAGGTGAGATGAAATGATATGACCAGGAAGGAAAAACGATGGTTGCCAAATAAGAAAGCATGAAAGAGGGCTATTGTTGTGAAAAAAGAATTTGTGATAAGTCATGATCACCGTAAATAATGTTGTGTTGTGGTAACAGGGGCCAAAGGGACGCTTTCGACAGAGCACGCCAAAGGGACAACTTGGCAAGGCAAGCTTGGGGGATGCTTCAACTGTAAGACTCAGGGAATTCTCTGAAACTCTTCTTGTGCAAGAAATATTGGGTAGGAAAGATGGATCACCCGAGGTACTGTATAGCAGAGAAGGGGTTGCCTTAGCTTGAGCCCAAAAGGAAAGTGACCACAGGGAAGTGGAGAATTCGATAGATCATGTGAAAGACTCGGTGGAGTCTTTAAAATTTTGTCATCTGTTGGATGATATCATGCCCATAATGGGTATGACAAGGAAAATAGTGAGCCGAGTAAATATGACAACCATATGGATGTAGATCCATGAACTACACAGATAAGTACTCTGTTGATATGTGAATTTTTCCCCTTGAGTTATGAACAACAATAAAATGTTTTTGCATGAAATTAAACTTAATATGCTTGTTTTTTGGAATTATTGTAGGCATATGCTAAATTCCAAGAGTTTGGAAAGGACCATATCAAGAAGAAGAAAACATTAATGAAGTAGCTGAAAGTTAATGGCATGGCATGTGTTACTGAAAAGAACAATGAGGACGGTGTTCCTTTAAGGGGGAGGGGATTGCAAGACCCATGTTTCCCCCAACATGCAATTAATCATGTTTAATGATTTCCATGAAATGGCATGCAAACAATATAAATGTATTATTGTTTATTTGTAATTGCCAACAACTGACAATGGGGGTGAAGCCTTGAGTATTGTCCATGATACCACTAGAGAAAACCTAGAGAGGGGGTTCATTATGACAAGATGACCCAAACTTCCTTGTTGAGATATTTTGTAATATTAAAACTTCTACTTAGTCCCGATGACAAGGCAAGTCAGTTAATGAAAAAATGACTGGTGGTTGAGAAACCAAACACCTCAGTGAATGGGGGTATGGGAAGACTTTGCCAGGACAATAGAAAATGCGAGCCAAGGGTACCACTGAGTACCATATCACACTTCCCAAGATGAACCGTGTGGAAACCAAGTGCCTTCTGAAAAAATATAGGGGATAGGTTGAGAACCTTCCCTAGTATTTTTACGTGCAGGATATGCACAAGGAAAAAGAGAGAAGTTTGAGTCTCCAAAAGGGAAGAGGGGAGTCTCAGAGAAGGGAGCTAGTCACAAGAATGGTCTGAGAACCAATAATCCATCCTAAGTTGAGAGGCCGCAAGATTCATGCTGGGAAGGCATCCGATAAAGCTCAAAGAGGCCTGAGCTAGGAGGGAGAGATGTTGTGAGAGAATGCACGAATAAGTGTAGAGAGTCCCCTGGTGGTAGCGTGGCTTGGCACGGGGGTGGCCTTCAATCGAAGTGACTGAGCATGCATAGCTTATGGTTGGGTGGAAAGGTGAACACCCACAGTCGGTTGGTTGGCTACATCTTGTGAACATATAAGTATCTCATATTCTTAGTGTAATAGAATTAATGGTATGGCTGGATGCCTGTGATTGTGTGTAATTGTGTATACCTGGTCAATGGTGTTGATATTTCTCTATTGGAAGTCATTGTACTCATATAATGATATGTATGAATTGAATTGCATGTGTATTTCATGTATGAGCAGGAGGATCCCACATTTTATCTTAATGGATTAAAGAAAACAATACAATCATTTTCCTCTTGTGAATATAATTTTAGATATATCGATATGTTGTGCTTCCTAGGTGCGTAGAAAAGTATTTCTATAGTGCGATACCTATGAAAATAAAATAGGCTTATAGACTAAGAGTGCACAATACCCCTAGGATGAATGGACAACATGTCCTAATATAGACATGGGAAGAATCCCATGTCCTGGTATAGGCAGTTTGCAGGACGTGAATCTCCACCTAAAGTGGTGAAGCAGAAATGCCTTAGTAGTTTTCCGGAGCAAGGTGAGAGATCTTAAAGGCATGGTAATACCTTATAAAATACCTAGAAGAATTTATTGAATGGATAAGTCTAGATACGAACTGATAATATGTATAAAACCCATGTTTTGATCTTGAAGGAATTGCAACCGTTGGATTGACATAGCAAATAGATCCCGATCCTTCATCAGAGTAGGATGTGATGCATGGAGAGTTTGATTCAAATTCAATGATAGCCATTGATCTATCAAAACACGGAGGTAGTATATCTACCATCATTGGATCTAGCTTCCATTAGATTGGGGAAAAATCCATTGAAAATATTTGGTTGGAGTATACTTTTGGAGGGAAACCTGGAGTGGTCACAGAAAAAAACTCTGAAGGAGAAACTCCAAGGTTGAGTATAGACCGTAGATATGGAAGTAGGCAAGTTTAACCTTATTCGTTGATCATCGGGGGATCCCACTTAGTAGGTCAAGTTGGAAGAGTGAGACGGTGCTGACCAAGAGTGCCAACATGTTGACATGTTTCGATAGTTGATTGGTTGACGAGATGAGTGCGGTTCTAGCTGGATAGGAGAGCTTGTAGACCATTGATAAAATCTCAACCATCATGGGAATCGTGAAAACGTCTACACTGTCCATTGTAGGGGGTCCTTTAGAGTATTTTGGTTCACCATAATGAAAATAATATGATGGGAGAACTCCGAGAGGAGATCTAAACCTTTGATTTGTTGTGAACGGAGGAAATCTGAGAGAAGATCTGGGCCATTGATTTGCCATGATCGAAGGAATTATGAAAGGAGATCTAGACCATTGATCTCCTACCAAAGGGCTTCAGAGGGTGACGTGGATGGTGCCACATGTCAAGCAAGGGTTGTGCCATATGTCATGATGACATTTCACCTATAGGTGATAATCTGTGGGAAGACATATGGCACATGTCATGTGGCAAGGGTGCTATGTTTCCAACATATATTGTGCCATGTGTCAAGGTGACATAGAACCCCTTGTTGAGTTATGAATGCCACATGACACCCCGAGTGGAAGGAAGTGGTAGGGCCACGTGTCAAGATAGGTGGAAGTTAGTGTGTCCTTAGGAGAGACGCATGTCACCCCTCCCATATGATGTCCCTGATATGACAGAGATGCGACGATCAGATCTGGATCATTGATCCAGGTGTAATGTCATCGGGACGTAAGAGATTGGCTTGATAGGTGCTGGTAAGGAACGCCACTAATGATGAAAGGATAAGAAGATATGAACCATTGGTTGACATAGAGTGGATATTTAATCTCAACATTCGATCTTTTGTGGGCCTCGCTCCTCTATTCTAAAAGTGGAAAAGGGATAAAGGTTAACTGTCATGCTAGTTAGAATCACCAACTCAAAGAGAATTGTTGGATGATCGGCGCGAGGAATGCCATATCGGGGACGTTAGATGGGAGGTGTGTTAACCCCCACGTAATTTAGCATCACTGAATCTGTAATATTACAAATACAAAATAATATGCATAACATAAATAATTAGCTAGAAATTGCAGATAAACAATGATATAAGCAAAACAACACCACAATAATACCAAAATAATACTAGAATAACACCAAAAAAAGAACTTTGATTACTGAGAGCAATGTTCACTTGCCTCTTCGAGGGGGAAACCTCTAGCAGAGTAGAGCTCTATTGCGATAATATCCAAGACAAAACTTTTCATACCCTCTACTCCTATTTATACTAAATATGTCTATCCAAAAGAACAATCTAGAGGAAGATCCTTCTAGAAGAAAAAGCTTCTATTAGGTCTTCTTACATTTGACTTATTCTTCCTTATTTCCAGGCCTTATTAATATTGACCTTTATTACATGGAAACATATTGTTCTATCTACGTGAGGGGTTAGGTCCCTAACATATCCACCCCCTTAAAAACAACCTTGTCCTCAAGGATTGAGATGAGGGAATTGCTGTAGAATGGTAGCTGGTTTCGAAGTGGCATCTGCCGAAGTTGTATCTTTCCACTGGAATAACACTTCCTTGATGGTGCACTGATGTAGACGACGCTCATGCTGGTCCAAAAATGCTTGTGGCTGTAGCCAAATAGAGCCTTCTTCGTCCAACCCAGGAAGGTTGGTTTGAGTTTGACACTGAGTTTCAATCACCTTCTTTAAGCATGAAACATGAAAAAAAATATGGAGCTTAGAATGAATGGGAAAAGCTAATTGATAGGCCACCTATCCCACACGCTTGAGAATGATATAAGGACCATAAAATTTGAGCACCAGTTTTTGACAATGGTCAGCCTTGAGGGAATTTTGCTTGTAAGGCTGTAGTTGAAGAAACACACGATCTCCTTCTACAAATTGACGTTTAGAGCGACCTTGATTTGCTTGTTTCTTCATGTGATTTTGGGCCATGACCAAATTCTCTTTGAGGGTACGAAGAATAGCCTCTCGAAATGTAAGCGTTTGGTCAACTGCCTAGACCTTTGAGACACCTGACAAGTATGAGAGAACTGAAGGTGGATTTTGTCTATATACCACTTCAAAAGGATTCATGTGGGTAGATGTGTGGTAAGAAGTGTTTTACCACCATTCAGCTAGTGGTAACCATTGAGCTCACTGATTTTTCCTTTCTGGTGCAAAACAACTCAAATATGTTTCCAAACACTTGTTGAAAACTTTTGTTTGACAATCAGTCTGGGGATGATAAGCTGTGCTGAGATGCAATTGGGTGCCTTGTAGCTTGAAGAATTCTGGACAAAAATTGCTGGTGAAAGTTGGGTTGTGATAAAAAACAATAGAATGAGGC
This sequence comes from Picea mariana, assembly GCA_032191745.1. NCBI lineage: Eukaryota > Viridiplantae > Streptophyta > Pinopsida > Pinales > Pinaceae > Picea > Picea mariana. Next base: position 155,291 of record JASDQU010012526.1, read on the forward strand.
ATGCCATGAAGCTTGAAGACCTGATCCATGAAAAGTTGAGCCACAGTGGAGGCTCTAAATGGGTGTTGAAGAGCACAAAAATGAGCATACTTGGAAAGACGATCAACTACCATCACAATGACAGATTTATTGCCTGATTTAGGTAAGCCTACAATAAAATCAATAGAGATATCCCTCCAAATAGTAGGTGGAATCGAAAGCGGTTGTAGTGTGCCAAGAGATTTCACTATTTCTCCCTTGTTGCATTGACAAACATCACATTCAACCACAAAATTGAAAACGTCTTGTTTCATACCATCCTAGAAAAAATAACATTTGACCTGGTCATAGGTTTTGGTAAACTTGAGTGCCCACCGGTGGGTGTAGCATGAAGCTCAGAAAGTACCATGGATTTAAGTTTTGACTATTTTCTTAAATACAAATGGCCTTTGTATTGAAGCTCATCATTGAACCAAGAGTACCCTAGGGAAAATGGATAATTGGCCTGCAATTGTTGTATCAGATGCAAACTTTTCGGATCATGTAGCCATTCCTAGAGAACAACTTGGAGCCAATCTGGTACAATGAAGGAGAGAGAAAAAAGGGACCCTTCATCTTCATATTTTCTGGAAAGTGCATCAACAACCACATTGTCTTTACCTTTCTTGTAAATGATCTCATAATCATATCCAAAGAGCTTAGTCACCCATTTTTGTTGCTTTAGGGAGGAAAGGCGTTGTTCCAAAAAATACTTGAGGCTTTGATGATCTGTCTTAATTTGGAAGTGTTGCCTCAATAGATAAGGGTGCCAAAGATCCACAACATGCAGAATAGCCAACATTTCCTTTTCATAGATTGATTTTCCCAAATGTTGCTCTGAAAGTTGTTTGCTGGTAAAGGCCAAAGGCCGACCCTCTTGCATAAGGGTTGCTCCAATCCCTTTCTCGAAAGAACATAGCCATCATTAAGGTTTGAAAATCCTGAGTAGTTGCTGGAGTCCAAGTGAAAGAATTAATTTTAAGTAGAGCAGTGAGAGGTGCCTCTCTCATTGCTACAATCTTTCCATAATTCTTAGAAATTTTTTGATAATAACTTGTTAAATCCAGAAATCCACGCAAGATTTTGAGAGTCTTTGGGTGAGGCCAATCTTGCATAGCTTCAATCTTTTTAGGATCCACCCTGATACTGGCCTTGCCAACAATATGACCCAAGTACTCGAATTCTGAGGTGCCAAAAGGAAATTTAGATTTTTTGAGGAAAAGTTGGTTTTGAGAGAGTAGATGGAGAACTTGATCCACATGAGTAAGATGGGATGTCCAAGTTTTACTATAGATGAGGATGTCATCAAAGAAAACTAAGACAAAACGATGGAGAAAAGGACAGAAGACATGATTCACGAGGCTTTGGAAAGTGGAGGGAGCATTACACAAGACAAAGGGCATGACCAAAAACTCATAGTGGCCCTCATGAGTTATAAATGCAGTCTTAGGAATGTCTGCCTTGTTCATACGTATCTAGTGGTAGCCAGAAGGAATATCAAGTTTAGTAAAGAACTGGGCTCCACTCAATTCATCCAAGAGGTCATCAATGACAGGAATGGGAAATTTGTCTTTAATGGTGAGTTTGTTGAGGGCACGAAAGTTAGGACACATGCACCAAGAACCTTCTTTCTTAAGGACCATGACCACATGAGAAGAGTAGGGGATCATACTAGGGAAGATAACACCTACGTTGATCAATTCTTGAACAACTTTCTCAATTTCATTTTTTTGGGAAAATGAATGATGATAGGGACAGATATTGGGAGGAAGGCTTATGGGGACAAGAAGAATGGAATGATCATGAAAACTATGGGAAGGAGGGAGTCCCTCAGGATTCCTGAGGGATTCGATCTGTTGTGGGCCTCACTCCTCTATTCTAAAAGTGGAAAAGGGATGAAGGTTAACTTTCGTGCTAGTTAGAATCACCTTCTCAACGAGAATCATTGGATGATCGGTGCGAGGACTGTCAAATCGGGGACGTCATATGGGAGGGGTGTTAACCCCCACGTAAGTTAGCATCACTGAATATGTAATATTCCAAATACAAAATAATATGCATAACATAAATAATTAGCTAGAAATGGTAGATAAACAATGATATCACCAAAACAACACCACAATAATACCAAAATAATACCAGAATAACACCAAAAAAAGAACTTTGATTACTGAGAGCAATGTTCACTTGCCTCTTCGAGGGGGAAACCTCCAACAGAGTAGAGATCTATTACAATAATATCCAAGAAAAAAATTCTCATACCCTCTACTCCTATTTATACTAAATATTTCTATCCAAAAGAACAATCTAGAGGAAGATCCTTCTAGAAGCGAAAGGTTCTATTAGGTATTCTTACATTTGACTTATTCTTCCTTATTTCTAGGCCTTATTAATATTGACCTTTATTACATGGAAATATATTGTTCCACCTACATGAGGGGTTAGGTCCCTAACATGTCCTCCCCCTTAAAAAAAACCTTGTCCTCAAGGCTTGAGATGAGGGAATTGCTGTAGAATAGTAGCTGGTTCCGAAGTGGAATCTGCCAGAGTTGTATCTTTCCACTGGAATAACACTTCCTTGATGGTGCGTTGATGCAGATGATGCTCATGCTGGTCCAAAACTGCTTGTGGTTGTAGCCAAATGGAGCCTTCTTCGTCCAACCCGGGAAGGTTGGTTTGAGTTTGGCACTTAGTTTCAATCACCTTCTTTAAGCAAGAAACATGAAAAACAAGATGGAGCTTAGAATGACTAGGCAAAGCTAATTGATAGGCCACCTGTCCCACACGCTTGCGAACAATATAAGGACCATAAAATTTGGGCACCAGTTTCTGACAATGGTCAGCCTTGAGGGAATTTTGCTTGTAAGGTTGCAGTTGAAGAAACACCCGATCTCCTTCTACAAATTGATGTTCAGGGCGACCTTGATCTGCTTGTTACTTCATGCAATTTTGGGCCATGACCAAATTCTGTTTGAGGGTACAGAGAATAGCCTATTGAACTGTAAGAATTTGGTCAATCGCCTAGACCTTCGAGACACCTGACAAGTATGAGAGAAATGAAGGTGGATTTTGTCTATATATCGCTTCAAAAGGAGTCATGTGGGTAGATGTATGGTAAGAAGTGTTGTACCACCATTCAACTAGTGGTAACCATAGAGCTCACTGATTTTTCCTTTCTGGTGAAAAACAATTTAAATATGTTTCCAAACACTTTTTGACAACTTTTGTTTGAAAACCATTCTGGGGATGATAAACTATGCTGAGATGCAATTGGGTGCCTTGTAGCTTGAAACGTTCTTGCCAAAAATTGCTGGTGAAAGTTGGGTCACGATAAAAAACAATAGAATGAGGCATGCCATGAAGCTTGAAGACCTGATCCATGAAAAGTTGAGCCACAATGGAGGCTGTAAATGGGTGTTGAAGAGCACAAAAATGAACATACTTGGAAAGACAACCAACTACCACCACAATGACTGATTTATTGCCCAATTTAGGTAAGCCTACAATAAAATACATAGAGATATCCCTCCAAATAGTAGGTGGAATCGGAAGCGGTTGTAGTGTGCCAAGAGATTTCACTATTTCTCCCTTGTTGTGTTGACAAACATCACATTCGACAACAAAATTGCGAACGTCTTGTTTCATACCATCCTAGAAAAAATAACGTCTGACCTGGTCATAGGTTTTTGTAAACCCCGAGTGCCCAACTGTAGGTGTAGCATGAAGCTCAGAAAGTATTGTGGATTTAAGTTTTGACTATTTACTTAAATACAAATGACCTTTGTATCGAAGCTCATCATTGAGCCAATAGTACCCTAGGGAAATTGGATAATTGGCCTGCAATTGTTGTATCTGATGAAAACTTTTGGGATCGTGTAGCCATTCCTAGAGAACAACTTGGAGCCAATCTGGTACAATGAAGGAGAGAGAAAAAAGGGACCCTTCATCTTCATATTTTCTGGAAAGTGCATCAACAACCACATCATCTTTGCCTTCCTTGTAAATGATATCATAATCATATCCAAAGAGCTTAGTCACCCATTTTTGTTTCTCTGGGGAGGAAAGGCGTTGTTCCAAAAAATACTTGAGGCTTTTATGATCTGTCTTAATTTGGAAGTGTTTCCCCAATAGATAAGGGCACCAAAGATCCACAACATGTAGAATAGCCAACATTTCCTTTTCATAGATTGATTTTCCCAAATTTCGCTCTGAAAGTTGTTTGCTGGTAAAGGCCAAAGGCTGACCCTCTTGCATAAGGGATGCTCCAATCTCTTTCCTGGAAGCACATATCCATCTTCAAGGTTTGAAAATCCTGTGGAGCTGCTGGAGTCTAAGTGAAAGAATTATTTTTAAGTAGAGCAGTGAGAGGTGCCTCTCTCACTGCCACAATCTTTCCATAATTATTAACAAACTTTTGATAATAAATTGTTAAACCCAGAAATCCACACAATATTTTGAGAGTCTTTGGGTGAGGCCAATCTTGCATAGCTTCAATCTTTTTAGGATCCACCCTGACACCGACCTTGCCAACAATATGACCCAAGTACTCGACTTCCGAGGTGCCAAAAACACATTTAGATTTTTTGAGGAAAAGTTGGTGCTGAGAGAGTAGATGGAGAACTCGATCCACATGAGTAAGATGGGATGTCTAGGTTTTACTATAGATGAGGATATCATCAAATAAAACTAAGACAAAATGATGGAGAAAAGGAAAGAAGACATGATTCACTAGGCTTTGAAAAGTGGAGGGAGCATTACACAAGAGAAAGGGCATGACCAAAAACTCATAGTGGCCCTCATGAGTTATAAATTCAGTCTTAGGAATGTCTGCCTCGTTTATACGTATCTAGTGGTAGCCAGAATGAAGATCAAGTTTAGTAAAGAACTGGGCTCCACTCAATTCATCTAAGAAGTCATCAATGACATGAATGGGGAATTTGTCTTTAATGGTGAGTTTGTCGAGGGCACGAAAGTCAGGACACATGTGCCAAGAACCTTCTTTCTTAAGGACCATGAACACAGGAGAAGAGTAGGGGGTCATACTAGGGCAGATAACACCTGTGTTGAGGAATTCTTGAACAATTTTCTCAATTTCATTTTTTTGGGAAAAGGGATGATGATAGGGATGAATATTGGGAGGAAGGCTTATGGGGACAAGGATAATAGAATGATCATAAACACCATGGGAAGGAGGGAGTTCCTCGGGAGTGGAAAAAACCATTTGATGTTTAGAGAGGATGGATTGGAGATCCCGTGACATAGAGGGTGTCTCAGTGGATTGAATGACATGGAGTTGTGCAATAATGCAAGAATGACCTTTTTTGATCATCTTTTCCATGTGATGGGAACTGATGATATCTAGGGAACTAACAATGATGCCTTGGAACTTATATTGTTGGTCCTCCTTGTTGAATTGCATGGTTAATTCCTTAAAATACATGAGAATGGGACCCAAAGTCCTTAGCCATTCTGCACCCAACACAATGTCACAATCGCCCATGTCGATAGAAAACATATGAGATTTCATGTGGTACTGACCAATTTGGAGATGCACATTTTCACAATGCCCTCCACATTTCATGGACACACTAATGGAAACCATGATTTGAAAATTATTGATGACATGGAAATAGCAATCATTTTCTTGGGAAATGCGGCGAAGAATAAAATTATGGGTTCTTCCACTATAAAAAAGAATGATGACCTTCCTATGCTTAATGTAACCAATTAGCTTGAGGTTTTGGGGAGTAGAGAAGCCATTGAGAGCATTTAGGGAAATGACCGGTTCTACTTTGGGAGGGTTTGAGGGAGGGGTCATGTCAATGGGTTAAGGTGACACAGCCACAAGGGGGGCCTCAACATCGTCTTTCGAAACATCCTCCGAGAGGGCCATAAAAATATTTTGTTCCTGCACTTGTTCCTAGGAAAATATTTTTCATCACAATTATAACAAAGGCCTTTGAGTTGGCGTTCAACCATTTCTTCCCTAGTCAATTTCTGGATATTTAGTGGAGTAGAAGGAGGAGTGGGAGTGACTAGTTTAGTGCAAGGAATAAATGAGGGTTTTCAGTTTTGAGAAGAGAAAACTTGTTGTGATTCCTTAGCTCTTTTAGTAGCGTCCACCCAAATATGAGTCCGAGCTATGAGGACATGGGAAAGAATCTCATCCTTGAGGCCACTTATAAAAAAAATCTCAAAAAAAAGCATCAGACATGCCCTCTGTATGGAAAGCCAATTGCTCAAAAGCAGCTATAAAGTCTTCCACTGTGCCATATTGTTTCAACTTTTTCAAATGACCTAAATGGTTGGTGTCAGTTTTAAAGCGTTCATAAATCTCTGCCACAAAGTGTGTCCAAGCCACATACCCTTGGTAGGCATTTTTTCTCCATTGCCACCATTGCCAACATTCTAGATCTAGATGGAGAACACCATACCATAATTTGGCCAACTCATCTGTAATGCCATACAAAGAGAAATAATGTTCCATTTGAGTTACCCAACCAGTGGGATATGAGCCATCAAATTTGGTCACATTCACACATGAAAGGCGTAGGTCACACTGAAAGTGATGGGGCTGAAAATTCTATGAATAAGAGGAAGTTTCAACTTCAATTTTCAAAGGTGGGTCAGATGAGGGAAGATCTGCAGGGATATGCAACTTGGCGCAGATCATCGTAGTGAAGGAGACAAACTGGGTATTGCAGGATTCAAGATGGGTAGCAAGGTCATGTTTGAGGTCCTCTAATTTGGCGTCGATTGAGGAATGCATGTTTTTATTGACGGTGACAACATTGGCACTGAGCTGTCTCACTTCTTGTTGGGTTTTTGTTAAATTAGAGTGCAAGGCATTGAAGCGAGCTTCCAAGTATTGGCTATGGGTTTGGGCCATGATTAAGAGGGAACACGAAAAAGGGGCAGGTGGGACCACACAAAAAATGGGTTATGGGTGAAGTGTATCACAATGATCAGGGTGACGAGTGGAATCCAATGGGGTAAATCTCAAATAAGGGTGTTGGAAGGGGGTTGGGTCCATGCGAAATTTTATTTATTTATTTTTCTGAAAAATGATAGGTATGACTGTAATAAGGGCGGAGAGAGGAATCCAATGGGATAGCTCTCAAATAAAGGTGCCGATAGTATCCCAATTTTTTTTTTAACTCATGCAAATTTATACTCTGATTTGAATAATACTGCAGTGACAAAATTCCCAAATGCTTAACAAGAATAAATGTGTAGTAATTTCGTAACCCGAATGTAGGAGACATAGTTGCGTGAAAATAGATCTTGTCTGTTCTATTTTTATTTCCATCCCAAGGGTTAGGGTATTCAAGGGTTCTACAGACAATGGTTTCCCCTGTGCTATGGCTCTCTGATATACGTGTGAGATCCACGGTGACAGTCATTGGAAAGATCTTGATGAGAAAAAGACAATGGTGCCCTCAAGAAGGGGTATTGAGATGATTGAGAAAAACTGAAATTTTACTACCCTATATCTTAAAAGGTTTCTTAGGGAGTTACAATATACAACGTGGTATTTGATGCAACTAAGGTAGGATTTTGACAAGACTCACAACCATTTGTCAAAGATAAACACACTTAGCTTGAAGAGATTTGTTTTGCCGCTTTTGACTGTGTAAGGTTTCCAGAATGAAGACATATTCAATATATCTAACATATTTTGGGGAATGTATCCCACTATTAATAGAAAAAATTGATGATCCAAGTGGATATCGGTGGCCACCCACCTTTTCCAACTGGCTCAAAATGGTTTTCTGACAATTTTGGCAATTTACTATTTTTAGCAGTTTTAACTTCTAGGGCCATTTTGAGGGCCTAAATGAAGGTTTTTCAGGATAGAGCTTCTCAATGATATCCAAAGGAATTATTGAGCCCCCAAAATGAATCTCCTCGACGATACCTTTCCAATAGGTTATCATACGCCTAAAACGAAGATCATATGCAAAAGTTACGACCCCGAGAAGTTGATGTACTAACTTAACAAGATGGGGCCCACATGACGTTTGGCGCTTCATCTCCTAGGGTTAGGTTTTTGGATGTATAGGGTTTTTGGCATTCCTGTTTATTGTTAAAAAGGCCTTCAGAGCCTCATTGTAATAATTTTCTGGTGAATGAGTGCAACCGTCATATCTCTTCTCAGAGATAAGCCGCCACCATTCTAGCAAGCTTGTTTCTACTGCATTTTACAGTTTCAACTTATTTACTTATTGAATAGAAAACCTGTTTTACTGTATCTTTGTTATTTTGTGTTAAGCACCTGTTAATAATTTGTATTCATTTCATTCTTCTCATAAAATCTGGATTAGTGGTATCAGAGCGGTCTGCTCCTTGTCATCTTAATGCATGTCCCCAATGAGGTCAGAGTATAAAGAGTTGGGTCTCGAGCTTGTTTTTCTTGAGGAAAAAATCTATCACATGCCCAAGCGACCTCTCATGGTAGGAGAAAAGAAAGATGACGGGACAAGAGATCCTTTAAATTTTTTTATTGAGGAGTCCCTCATGCAACAAAGGAATGAGATGATGGATAGTTTCACACAAATCCTTCGACGACTACCAACATGCGATACATCTTCTTCGAGCGGAGGTGCCGCCCCCTTCAAGGTATAAATAAACTTTGAAATTCCTATATTTGAAGGTCAGATAGACGTAGATGTTGTAGACAAGTGGTTGAATTTACTTGAAGGGTATTTTTCTATCCATAACTTTTCGAATAGAGAAAATATTACTTTTNCTTGTATACCAAATGTTCCACACTTTGGCAAGAAAGAGACCAAGCAGTGCCAGATTTCACAAATAACTTCCATACCTTGTGCACCAAGATGGGTATCAAAGACTTAGAGCGACATATATTTCTCAAGTATCGCAACGCACTGCATAGATACATCCAGGCCAAAATGGAATTTATGGACATCTCATCCTTGGGCGCGACCTATCAATATGTCGTCAAAATCGAGCAGAAGCTCAAACAAAAGATGCGATAGTTTGGGCCTGGGAACCCCTCAAAAAAAAATCCAAGAAAGGGTGGCCCCAACCCATAGAACAAAGGATAAAGAAAATATGGACAGTATCGGGACAACCAGTCCGAGCCACAAGAAAATAAGGACACTTGAATTTGGAAAGACAAAGAAAGATATCGGGAAGTGGTGCGACTTCCATAAGATCCTTTGGCATAACACTGCTGATGGAAACTCAAAGTAGTCACTGGTGGCCGAAGTGAAAGCCTCTGAATCATATGCGGGTTCTGACTCTGAGCCAGAACAAGAAAGGGGAAGACAGATCATTGATGTGGAACCCAGTGCCACCGTTGCTACCACCAGGCTCTAGCCTCATGAACCAGATGAGCCAGAAGAAGGAGAACACCTCTTCCATTCATAGATGTGGGTAAAAGGCACCTCAATACACTTCATCGTTGATAGATTTTTCTAGAAGAACCTCATCTCAGTAGAGGTCTTCAAGGGGATGGCCCTGCCGACAACGCTGCACCCACAACCCTACACCATTGGATGGATCCACCAAGGAAGCAATCTCCGCATTAGCCAACAATGCCGACTGTCATACGACATGAAGCCCTTCAAAGACAAGGTATTGTGTGATGTTTCTCCTCTCGAAGTTTGTGATGTTTTTTTGGGCCAACCTTATTTATGGAAACATCATGCTTTATATGAGTCTAGGCCTCGTAGTTTTATTATTACTTTGAACAGGAAATTGTACAGGATACTCGAGGTAGTCCCACCTAGTGCTGTTTCCTTGATCTCTGCTAAGCAATGTAGGAAGGTCATCTCTCAGATGGGGAAGTTTGTCTTTTTTGTGATTCGCTCTTAGAATAAGAGAAATATCACAACCACATCTAGGGTCTCTACGATAGACCTCTCCACACAACAGAAGCAAGTGGATAAGGTCATGGAAGAATACTTAGATATCTTCTCCTCACCTACTGGGGTACCTCTGCACTGCCAGGTCAAGCACCCCATCGATCTGATCCCTGACGCACTGCTGCCCAATGGGCTAGTCTATTGCCTCTCTCTGTTAGATAATGAGGAGATCAAGCAACAGATCCAAGAACTGCTCCACAAGGAGCACATCCGTCCCAGCTCATCACCTTGTGGGAGACTAATCATGCTGGTACAGAAGAAATATGGAACCTAGCGACTCTGCATTGATTACCAGGATCTGAATAAAATCATAGTCAGAAACTGGTACCTGATTCCTCGAATCGACGACCTCCTTGATCAAATCACGGGGACCAAATACTTCAGTAAGATTGATCTGAAGTCTGGCTACCACCAAGACCCAATAGAACAGACAGATGTATGGAAAACTGCCTTCAAGTCAAAGGACGACCTTTTTTAATGGTTGGTCATGCCCTTTGGTTTGACAAATGCTCCAACCACTTTCATGAGGATGATGGACGATATCCTGCGACCATTCAACAATAATTTTGTAGTGGTGTATCTGGATGACATTCTCATTTACAACAAGACTTGGGCCGAACACTTGCAGCATATTCAATAGGTTCTGCACACCTTGCGGCAACACAAGCTATATTCCAACTTGGAAAAATGCTCCTTCGACATGGACATGGTCCATTACCTAGGCTACATCATTGATCAACATGGTGTACAGATGGATCTAGCCAAGATCCAAGTCATCCATGAATGGCAAGCCCCAACCACATTCACCGAGATTCAAAGCTTCTTGGGCCTTTCCAATTTCTACCTCATGTTCGTGTTGGGATTCTCCCATATTGCATGGGCCCTCATCCAAATAACTAGGGGTGGTGGTAAGGTTAAATTTGCGTGGGGCCAGTACAAAAACAAGCGTTCAATGATTTGAAGCAGCACTTGAGCTCAGTCGTAGTACTTTCACTACCAGATCTGCAACAACCCTTTGAGATCGAGACAAATGCTTTAGACTATGTGGTGGGTGCCATTCTCACTCAACACGACCACCTCATGGCCTATCATAGTGAGACACTATCAATTTTTTTCCGTAAGTACCCTACTTATGACAAAGAAATGTACTCCAATGTGCAAGATGACCTCCAGTGGAGACATTGCATTCTTGGGAAGGAGACAGTCATCCACACTGATCATAAGCCATTGGAGTTCATGCAAACATAAGGAAAATTGCAGAATGATTGCCATCAAAAGTGGTCCACATACTTGCAACAATTCCACCTCAATTTCAAGTATAAACGAGGAAGCACCAATCACGTCACTGATTGCCTCAGTAGACTGCCAGTCACAACACTCACCACGGTGCTAGACTCTTGCGACCAAGAGACCTCTGTATGGCCCCAACTCTATGAGACAGACCTGTACTTCGCCACCACCTACCAAATGTTGGATGAAAATGAAGTTGTCGATAATTTCCATCTCCAGGATGGGTTGTTGTGTCGTCTGGGCCATATCTGTGTTCCATCAAGAGAGCGAGTGAAGCTGATTTGGGAATCCCACTACAGTCGGGTGGCAGGACACTTCGACATCAAAAAGGAAGTGGCGATGCTAGAGGAACATTTCTATTGGCTGAAACTTCGACAGGAGGCTAGCAAGTATATCAGGTCCTGCACTGCCTGCGCTATTGTCAAACCAACCACTAAGAAACCGGGCTTGTACACCCCTCTTCCTACTCCTGACAGGCCATGGGAATCCATCTCAATAGACTACATGTCAGGCCTCCCGTCCATCAAGTGGGGAAATTATTGTGTTTTTTTTGTTGTTGATCACTTTTCTAAGATGGCAATTCTAGTTTCCTACAAGAATAACATCACAATAGAGGCCACTGCCAAGCTCTTCTTTGAACAAGTCTGGGTACATTTTGGAATCCCACAAACCATTGTCTCAGATTGATACAGTTGATTTCTTAGCACATTCTGGTCGAGCCTCTGGTCACTATTGGACACCAATCTCACCAAATCCACGGCCTTCCACCCCTAGACAAATGGCCAAACCGAGGTTGTAAATAGAATGATTGTGCATATCCTTTGCATGTATAATTCAAAGCAACCTCACACATGGGATGAGAGCCTTCCTTATGTCCAACATAGCTACAACTTATCCCTACAAAACTCAACCAGCCACAACCCCTTTTAGGTGGGGTTGGGATTCCCACCATTGGGTCCCATAGATGTTGCACTTCCCCTTGCGGTCACCTCGACCAACTCATCTTCTTCTCCAACTAAAGCTGACAAAGCCACCTGGTTCATTGAGCAGATCCAACACATCCGCCAATAGGTTTAGGATATCCTACATAAGTCCAATGACAAGTACAAGCAACGCCATGATCAACATCGACTGCCACATAAGTTTCAGGTGGGTGACAAAGTTTGGTTACACTTGTAGAAAGAATGCCTTATAGGACCCCATCGGAAGATTCTCCCATTCTGTTATGGGCCATACACCATCACCAAGTCCGTGGGGGATAATTATTTTGAGCTCAACATTCCTCCTTTCCTTGGTCTGCACCCAGTGTTCAACGTGGATCTCCTTCACCCTTATTTCCCGCCATTATTGGACACCTCAGACGTAGCAGAACAACTGACACCAATAGATCTCAACCCCGACTGCATACAATAGGAATGCAGTGATCATATTTTGGACACACAAATCAAGGGCACTCGACAACAAAGGATCCAACTTTATCGAGTCGTAAAAGCAGGGCAGCTCCTGCACCAAGGCAAGTGGCTCACCCGGGGCCAAATTCAGTAGAAATTTCCTCATCTGATGGGGAAACT